>JAMQGT020008265.1:0-63626 GCA_024447675.2 Pterophyllum scalare
GTGCTGACCTTGGTTCAGTTGGGTCTTGCTTTTTTTTTCCCTGGTGCCAGAGCTATTGCGCTTAGATTTCCGGCTCCGCTCGGCCGGGCACAGTGTACTTGTCTGTGTCTCATTAGAGAGGGTTTAGCTGACACAGGCATGACCCTGAACATGAGCTGGCACAATGTGTCAGCCCTTGGTTGCTTAAGTGGCAGATCGAGAATCACTCAGTCAAGGCTCAGTCATTTAATGTTTCTTTTTTTTCCCTCCTTTTTTTGCCCCTTTGCAAGAGTGAACATGGGGGCAATTTAATGTGATTGTGTGTGTTTTACAAATCGTCTGTCAAAAGTTTTACATATCACTTTCAGCTTTGATAGCAGATGTTGTGCCACCAGCTGATTCACTGCAGTGGAACGCAGAAAAGCACACATGGTTAGAAACAGAATACATACAGATGTAGCACATTTGCAGTTTTGCATTCTGTGCCATGCCATCTATTATCATGCTGTACCTACCATAAAAGTTTTGGAGTGGAAATAAGGGGTGTGGAAATCAAAACCGCGAGGGGGAGGATAGTGATGGAGCGAGGTTTATAGATGACTGCTTTAACAGTGGTAGAAGAGCTAAGAATTTCATAGTAGGATGATTTTACCTGTGCCTTGGGCTTCCCATTTAGATATTGTAAGATGACACTGGCTTTGTGGTCATGAATATTTGAGAATGCGCACAGGCATGAGAAAATGATAAGTCAGGGAGCAGAGGTGTGAGATGGAGTAAAAACGGATTCGGTATCAGCCAGGTGTAAATGATCCCACCCTTGAGCCTAGCTGTCAAAGCATGACAGCCTAGCCTTTCTTTGTCACCGATGTCTTAAGTGCAACTCCACTTTGAACGGCTCAGAGGTGGAATAAATTCCCCCCTTTCATCTCACATTCTCATCACTGAATCAAAATGTGCTTTGTGACTGGGAAAAAAAAGTTGTACTTTACAAGGATAACTCCATTTAAATTGATTTTGTTATCAGCTCAGCTAAGTATTTAAGGGACACGATGAATATAAATAATATGTTGCTTCTTTTATGGCGTTTAAATGAGAGATAAGAAAAACACCACTGCTGTCATGGTACAAAGCACAAAATGATCATTTCTTTTTGAATACACAGCAGCAGAGCACTTATTTGCTTCCCAGTTAGTTTCAAGTACATATATAGATAGTAGTGTGCAAAAGTTTTGAGCTACCACTTCATTTCTTTCTATTTTGCTTCCAAGGAGATTTTCTGGCTTCAGGTTTCTGGTCCCAAAGTGCAGAACAGCATAGTTTTTAAAAAGCTTTGTTCCAGCATCCATGACTCAGATGAACAAATCATACCTACATGAAGCTGTGTGGATTCTCTATTATTTATTTATTTATTCCGTATTTTCTATTATGCTTGTCTAAAGGTGCCTGTGAGGATGGCTGACTCACTACTGCACCCCAAATCAACCTACAGATACAAATAAATGAACCTGAAACTAAATCTTTTAATTTTTTTCAAAGTGATCTTGAGCAGTAGCTCTCCACACATTTTGAAGGTCCAGTCCTTCTACTTGACCATTTTCAGAGAAATGTTTTTCATTTCTTAAGCTACTAAACACTGACCTATGAATCCTTCAGGTATAAAAAGCTACCAGTTCAAGGCATGAATCAGTGTTTTGTCTACCCACAACAATTTAGCAAATAACCAGTGTAACTCATTTTAAATTGTATATTTGAGTTGAATCTGTGAAAAAATGTGAAAGATAACACAGTTTGACAGGCATTTTATTTTTGCACAAACAAGGTGATTCCCAAAGATCTATTAGCTGACAATTTGGCATATCTCAGCATGATGTCCAGTGTGTCCTTCAAAAATTTGAGGAAACTGGACAAGCGGAGGAGAAAAGAAGACCTGGCAAGCCTAAAAGAAACTACAGCAAATGAACAGTATCTGTCCTTAAGAAATAGGAAAACAAGCTGACCCAGAACCCGAGAGATGCATCTGGCCCTTCAGCTGATCCATCTACTGTTCGCTGAAGCCTCATAGGAAATGGTCTCAGTGGAAGGGTGGCTGTCAAAAAGCTGTTATTAAGGAAGGGAAACAGAAAGAAAAGGCTGAGGTATGCCAAATTATATAAGAATTGGACTGAAAATCAGTGGCAACAGGTATCATGGAGTGATGAATCCAAACTTTAATTTTTTTTTGCTCAAATCATCATCAATATAATATATATAGAGGAGGTCAGGAGAGAGGTACAATAGTGAGTGTCTACAGCCATCTGTAAAACACGGTTGAGGCTCTGGTCATGGTTTGAGGCTGCATTTCAGCCAGTAGTGTTGGACATCTTGTTAAAATTGATGGAATTATGAATGCAGAAAAGTACCATTAGATGCATTATCACATGTAGTGTTTGATTGGCAGCTGCTTCATTTTTCAGCATGACAATGATCTCAAACACACTGCTACACTAAAAGCATACCTGGATAGAAACACACACAATGGAACACTATCACCTCCCAAGAGCCCAGACCTCAATATTATTGATGCAGTGTGCGCTCATCTTGACAGAGAACAGAACAAAAGGCAGCCAACATCCAATGAAGAGCTTTGAATGTCCTTCAAGAAACCTGGAGAACTATTCCTGAAGACTATCTAAGGAGATTCCAAAAAAGTTTGCGTGAGTGAGTTCAGGCTGTGTTGAAGAATCAAAGCGGTCATATTGATGTTAATGCTTGCGCAAACTCAACATTTGCCTTATATGCTGTATTTTCATATAGGTTTGCATGTTTCAGTAAATTGCTGCATGTAATTCTCATTTTCCTAGCAAAATATGATGTTGGGGTGGTTCAAGAGTTTTGCACAGTACTACATATACAGCTTTTATCTATATTGGAGATTGGAATGAAAGATGTGGAGAGATGAACAGTTCAGGGCTCTTGGGTTAAATCTCAGTACCATACCATTTTCAAAGTTCAATAAAAAATCTGAACAAGGTCCATCTGAGAGACGCAGGATGAAGAAAGTTCAAAGAATATGAATGAGATAAATGAGACTGTGTGTATTGGTTGTATCACATTTGTGCTCTTTTACCTCGGTGAAGAGGCTCAAAGACAGACTGCTAATGACAAACCTGTGTTTGTTGTCAGTGCAAACCTATTACCAAGTGTTCTCGTGGTATAAAGGGATAGGACAGCTGCATCTGGAAGAGCTCTTCTGTCTAATCACAGCCTCATTTATCCTGCTTTTGCTCTCTGCAGTCTGGAATGGATGTGTAATGCATGTTTTCAGTTTGCATTCCTGTAGCTGACCATGGTGAGGAATTTTGATTGGTTTTTGTGATGTGAACCATGGTGTGACAAACAAAAGGCCTCATTTGAGTAAAACAGGAAATGGAGCATGCCTGGCCATTTCCATAAAGCAGCTATAAAATGTATTCAATCCAATAAAACACAAGCAGAGGGTTTTTACTGTGCTACTATAATTCCCATTTCTTCCTCTGGCTGCCAGAAAGAGCCAGATGCACACTCACACACACCATATGCACTTAAAGCATAGAGCAAGATGTTTGATTCAGAGGGCAATGGAGAAAGAACCAATCAAAGCTTGATCTCAGACTGCACACACACACACACACACACACACACACACACACACACACTGAGGAAATTGGACAGAGGTTGTATGAGAGGAGTCCCAAAGTCCCAATAATGTCCACACATTTCCCTGAAAAGACCTCAAAATGTACATGTTTCTTTTTTAGTTGAAATCCAATTAGATGACTTTCAGTTCACATTCTGTATCTATCTATCTATCTATCTATCTATCTATCTATCTATCTATCTATCTATCTATCTATCTATCTATCTATAGATTGATCGATGGCGATCGAGAGAGAGAGAGAGAGAGAGAGAGAGAGAGAGACTCAGCTGAATGGGAAAAACAAGACAATCAACACCTATACCCTGCTGGTCATCAGATATCCTGGTGCGAGAATATGCTGGCCAAAGGAGGAGTTAGAAGCCACTGACATCAAGACAAGAAAGCTCCTCACCATCATGACAGGTTTCCACCCCAAATCCAACACCCTGAGACTGTACACTAAGCAGAAGGAAGAAGGCTGAAGACTAGTGAGTATCAGAACCACTATTCTAGATGAAAAAACAAAGATCCATGAATACATCAGGAAGATGACCACAACTGATAATGTGTTTAGTGAATACCTCAGGCAGCAGAAACCCGAGGAAGAATGAGAGCAAGAACAGGAACCATCATAGAAGGACAGTCCTCTGCATGGCATGTACCACCAGCTGATAGAAGAAGTGGCTGATATCAAATAATCATACCGATGGCTGGACAAAGCTGAGCTGAAAAACAGTGCAGAGGCACTAATCACAGCAGCACAGGAACAAGCTCTGAGCACAAGACTGATAGAGACTGGGGTCTACCACATCAGGCAAAACCCCAGGTGCAGGCTGTGCGGCAATGTCCCTGAGACAATCCAGCACATAACAGCAGGGTGCAAGATGCTAGCAGGCAGGGCATACAAGGAACCATAGACATACATGCATAGATGCCACATTGAGCGGGTCGGCCTGTTGCTGTGATACGCCAGGGCATCCACCATATTAGATGTGGCAGAACTGCACCGTAAACTAATACAAGTAAATGGACTGAACTTCATAAAGTGCCTTTCTACAAAGTTCTTTGAGTTAATGCATCTTTTTCACACATTTATATATGCACTAATATATCCTGGGAAAATGATAGGCACCAAAAATAACATCACTTTCTTTGATAATTATAAATGTTAAATACTCCACATATGTCAGGGTGCAGGCATCAAAACCAGCGTATGTATTTTTAATGTTTTTATGAGTCTTTACAGCTACCAATGTTTGGTGCTAATGTGATGATAAATGTCTACAATAACCAGATCCCAACATATAGAAATAACATCTGCAGTTTTTCTAAATTAAAAAAAGCTTTTTTAATTTCAGTGATTTTTGTCAATTTTATTAATGACAATCTTTAAGACAAACAAATAAACAAACTTTACAAATTAAAATAAACTGCTAGAGATACTGATCTACTTCATTTTCTTTTAGCAATGAAACTATAATAAAATTATAGATCCATGTTTTATTGCATACAATAAATTTTTATGGTTAAAAAGGTAAAACATTTCAAACTTTGTAAAGTGCTTATTATTATTATTACACAAAAACAAGGGGGCCAAGAAACACAAATGCAGAAATGGACTGATGAGCAGATAGTAGGCAAACAGAAGGTCGGGAAGATCAATCAGTCTTTATTGAGTAGTTACTACATAGTTTTACTGCAATATCAGCAAATTCCATTTTCAAAATGTTGTAATGTCAAATATAAGAAAAAAAATTGTTTTTACCTGTGAAAGGTAAGTCCATGTGTAAAACGGAACGCAGCACCAGAGTGATGCACCTCTGTGTTTATTTTTGCCACATCCCACATGGCGGCGACGTTGACATACAGTATGATTCAGCGCTTGATGCTGCATCAACATATGTATGTCTATGCATTGAACACCATAACCAAGTGGCTGGCATAGTATGCAGGAATATCTGCGCCGAGTATGGCCTGGAAGTCCTGAGGTCAAAATGGGATACGCCCCCAAAGATTGTTGAGAATAACAGAGCTAAAATCCTGTGAGACTTCCAGATACAGACAGAAAAACTGGTGATAGATAACCAACTGGACATGGTAGTGGTGGACAAGTAGAGGAAGTAGGCCGTAGTGATAGACTTGCAGTACCAAGTGATGGCATCATCTGGAAGAAGGAACACTAGAGGCTCGATAAATACCAAGGGCTCAGAAAGGAGCTAGAGAGGATTTGGAAAGTGAATGTAGCAGTGGTCCCTGTGGTAATCAGAACACTCAGGGCAGTAGCCCCCAAACTGAGAAAGTAGCTCCAGCAGATTCCAGGAATGGCATCCAGGATCTCTGTCTAGAAGAGGGCAGTCTTAGGAACAGCTAAGATACTGTGCAGCACCCTCAAGCTCCCAGGCCTATGGTAAAGGAGCTGAGGACTTGACCTGAACGTGAAAGACAAAGACTGCCTGCATGAATTTTTAGGGGGCTCAACCTTGAAACATTTGTATGCATTTATAATGGCATACAAATGGATGTATATATATATATATATATATATATATATATATATATATATATATATATATATATATATATATATATATATATATATATATATATATATATATATATATATATATATATATATATATATATATGTACACATTTGTATGCATTTATAATGGCATACAAATGTGTATATATATATATATATATATATATATATATATATATATATATATATATATATATATATATACACACACATCCAATAAAATTCCATTCCACTTCACGATTGTGTCCCACTTGTTGTTGATTCTTCACAAAAAATTATAATTTTATATCTTTATATTTGAAGCCTAAAATGTGGCAAAAGGTTGAAAAGTTCAAGGGGGCCGAATACTTTCGCAAGGCACTGTATATATAAAGTTAATATACTTTTTTCCCTGCAGGCCTGAGATAGCTATTGGCATGATGACTGCACACACTTCAATAGTTATTTTGTGGTCGATATGAGTTTACAAGATTAATATTTCTCATTTCAAGTTGATGAGCTGGGATGAATTATTCTGTAAAGATAAAATTCTGCTGTTTGCCCTGAGCATTTATATTTCCATTGTGTGCTTTCTGAGTTCTCCACGGTTTTCAGACAAGGCCTTGGGGGTCACTGCTAAGCTTGAAATAAATATTTTTGAGTTTTGTAAACTTTAATAGATATCCACTTTGACAGAAATGTCATTACAAATGTGTCTTTTCAGTAACTCCTCACTATATTGTTTCTCAATGTAGTGATCCTTGCACATTATGTTATTCTGCTGTATACCTGAATTGAGGAATGTCTGACTGGCAGATATTAACCACATCTCAGGCCGCAGTTTGAACAGCTACTGTTCCATGGTGAATTGTCACTCCAATTATGAACTGCTGAAGTATGGAGAATCCCAGCCTGAGTTAATCCTGGCCTGTCAATAATCATGATGTGTAAAAGATGGCGACTTGACATATTTTTGGCATCGCCACTTGCTTTAGCTGGATGAGTGTCAATGTGGTGGGAATTTTCTGTAAGTGCAAGTGTTTACTGCCAGAAGGGAGGGTGAGGTGGAAGCAGACACAGAAACAGCACAAAGAGTGAGAGACTTGGAGGGGACACACAGACACAGACACACACAGACACAGACACAGACACACACACACACACACACACACACACACACACACAAGCAGACACATGCTTTTACAAGAACCAATCTCAGAGATATCCAAGAAAGGTCTTGGTAGTGATTGGGTGGACAGCTCAGCAGTGATAACCTACGAGAGTAACCGTCCTCAGATAAGAACTGTCTCTTGTCTGATGGCCACTTTGCTTCCCTCACCATCATTGTGGCAATGTCAGCCAATGTCACAAGTGCTGAAAAGTACTGCTGTTCAAGTCTGCCATACTAAAATTAGTTAAACTAACTACTAGGTCTCACTTTCTTCTTCACTTGTTTGCTGGGAGTCTTGATGTACACAAAAGTTGAAGCTACTATCCTACTCTTTTTATGAAGCCACTACCACACCATTTCCCCCTATTTTATCCTATTTTATCCCTGTTTTATAGTTCTGGATTGCATGTCTTGCTTATGTCCAATTAGTGTTGTGCAAGTGCAGGATATTAAAATGTCATAGCATTACACATAATAAAACAAAACTGTTTTCCCTCCCTTATTACACTGCATTAGGTATGTTTCCCTTTTTCTACAAACTCATGTGGAAAAAAAAAGTCTTGCAGTCCTCTAAAAACCAAGTACACCCCATGATTCAATAGCATGTAGAACCACCTTTAGCAGCAATAACTGCAATATGTTTTCTTTATGACTTTATCAGTCTCCAACATTATTGTGAATGAATTTTGTCCCATTCTTCTTCACAGCATTGCTTCAGTTTATTGAAGTTTGTGGTCATTGGTTTATGCACAGCTAACTTAAGGCCAGCCACCTCATTTCAATCAGGTTCAGGTCTTGATTTTTGACTCTTGACTCGGCCATTGCATTTGTGCTGATTCGCTGTATACGGTTTTCTCCAAACATGGCGCAGTGCATTATGGCCAAACCTCTCCATTTTGGTCTTAGTAAATTAAATTAAAACACAGTAAACAGTCATATAGAACCCCATTTAACAAGAAAAAGAATTAAAAGCCGATAATGAAATCAGTGGTTAAACAGAAAAGTTTTCACCTGCTTTTTAAAAGAGTCCACAGAGTCACCGAAACCTAGCTGGGTTGGGAGACTCTTCAAAAGTCCCTATGTGTCATCTACATAGCAATGTTTTCTAATAATATTGCTCAAGGAATGCATGTATCAGTCCCAGCACAGAACCCTGTGGAACTCCGTGACTAACCTTTGTGTGTTTGGAAGTCTCCAACAACTTGGTATTTATCTAGTAACTGCAGCTCAAACATGGTCTTCAGTCTCCTGTGATTAATAAATTCTGAGCCTGCAAAAGAAGACTGCAAGTAGCAGTGTATTCAATAAGATGCTGAGATAAATATTCTACAACTTGTCTATTTAGTGCTTTTTATGCAAGTAGAATGAGAATTTTGAGAATTTAATATTTGAGAATTTCAGAACAAATCCTAAAATCTACTGGAAAACAGTGTAAAGGATATAAAATAAGGAATGTGAACTTGCTTACTAGAGTGTGTTAGAAGTCTTGGTGCAGCATTTTGCACTGCTTAGAGGCATGAAAGAGACAGTTTATCTAAGCCGGTCTTGTGTGTCCAAATGACATTGTTCCTGAAGTCTTGTGGTTTGTTCAGATGCAACTTTACCAACCTAAGCTGTGCCTCCATGCTTTAAAAGAGAGCCTTCTCCGGCCTCCCTTCCAAACAAGCCGCACTGTCATGAACGTCAACATTTAACATGATAACTGAGATGTAGACACACCTGAATGCTCGAAACCAGCAAACTTCTGTTTTTATAGAGGTGCTCATACTTGCTGATGATCAGTCAGTCAAGCCTATTTGATTAGTAGCAACTGGCTGCTACTTACCCTTCTAATTCTTATGGAAGCAGTAAACGTGTACATAGATTTCATTGAGTCCTGTGAAAACTTTCTTTTTTCACATGACTCTATTTTCTGTACAATTGTCTCACTGCCTTTGTAATCTTAGAGCAATATTATGCAGTATTATTTCTAGTAACACTAATGTTTGAATCCATAATCTCACCAGAATGTTGTATTTAATCATTTTAACAATTGTTTATTGACCGTATCACTAAAAGCAATTCATTTTTAAAACGCGCTTTTAATCTCCCATTTTCACACCTGAAGGCTGCAAAGTGCAAACATAGTAAATGCGCTGCTTTTATATAATATGTTAGTAATGGAGAAAGTACCTTTCAATTGGTCTCTTAGTCACCCATTCATGCACAGACAGCTTGTGTTTATTAAAAGAGAAAAAAAAAACATCTATGAAACTGACAGCTGGGAGTATCTTAGGATTCAGCAGCTGCAGTTATATACACACGTCTGAAGATTTTAGATTTGTTATGATGTGATTTTCATAGTTTGGCATTTACATGTGCTGATGCTTTTAATTAGACTTTTGCCAGAATTAATAAGTAGAAAATTACACATTATACAGGCCATTATGTCTTCAAGATGTGCCTGTAGTTTAATCAATTGTACTTTATGAAATTAATATAACTAGGTATCAGCTACATAGCATAATAATATTACCCAAGGAAAGCACGTATCGGTCCCAGCACAGAACCCTGTGAAACTCCATGACTAACTTTTATGTGTTTGGAAGTCTCCAACAAACTAGAATTTATGTATTAAGTGCAGCTCAAACCATCACAGCGCATTTCCTTTAATTATAATGTTTTATTCTAGTATATGTAGTAAAATTTTGTGACTGGTGGTTTAAAATGCTGCACTGAGATTCAGCAGGGCTAGTACAAAGACAAGCCCATATTAGGCTCCATATAAACATATCCACTGCCTGAACCTCTAAACCTGCCATCAAAGACTACCCACTCTGCTTCATGTGCAACAGACACCCACATAAGTCTGATCTGTTCAGTTCCAGTTGGGGTTTGAAAGATCTCCCCAAGAGCTCCACAGTGATGAAAAAGAAAGAAGCAAGAAGTGCTGCTCTTTAAATGTCTTGCAGATTTATGCTCTCAGGTTAAAAGATCAGACCTTCCTTGAAACTAAAGCTGGCTGCATAGGAGGTGTAGTGTGATTAGCATGGCAGCAGAGGAGCTGCAGCAGCTTCAGTGCATTCTCTCTGTCTACACAGGAGAGATACTAGTATTGCATACATATCATAATACACAGTCACTGTAGTTATAAAAGTAAAAAACAAAACAAAAAGAAAACAGGAAAACACACTTGAAGACGGAAAATATGCTTGAGGACACAATTTCAAGTGTCTAGCGTGACCTAAGCATGAGTCCTATGAGCTTTCTACCCAGGCATTAACTTTGCCTGGTTGCCTGGGTAGAAAGCTCTATTGATAAAAAATAGTAGGATATCTCTGTCTTCAGATCACTGAAAAATAAATTTGAAATTCTATCTGAGTAGGCGTGGTGTAACAATATCTCGACATTAAACATCTCATGTCATGCTTTGATAAGTCTAGAAGGGCAATAATCATACAAATGCAATGAATTAGAGATAGCTTCAGGTTAAAGATGTAAATAAAATTGTGCATAATGGTAAATTCTATCTAGTCTTCAATAGTCCAGATAGAATTTACTATTGAATTTGGTAGGTTTCTATCAGTTGAATTCCCAAGAGACCAAGTATGAGAAAAATCACGGCAAAACCGTGTTATTGTGCTCATGTTTAATTTTCTTATATGAGATACTGAATGCAGCACCTTTAGAAATTTTGGTGTCTTGCACCAGGATATTGATTCCTGTGGGTTGCTCCAGTGCCTTCCTCAGATGCCCAATCAGATTGCAATCTGGGAGTTTGGGTCCAGGTAAATGCCTCTGCTGTTTTTTTCTCAAGCTGTTTTTAGGTAGTTGCATTGTGGTGTGGCACTTTGTCCAGCTGGGGAAGGCTCCTGCCATAGATGGGTGCTGTTGCTTTGTTAGGTGAGTGCTTGTCTATGGCAATGTGTAGCTGGGTCGCACATGTGAAGGTAGCACATGATTGCCAGCACCCAGGAGATTGTTGCGGTATAAAGAGATGATCAGTGGTATTTGATCTAAATTTAACTGAATTTAGTCATAAAACTACAACTAACTCGGTATTAGGTGGTATAATTAATGTTGACTAGACAGTAATTGCCAAATCTATTTGAAGCAAATGACTCAGCTGGCCTCCTTTTTAACATTGCTTTTGTAGCAAGCATACATCTTATGCTGGCTTGGCTGTAAATCAATTGCAAATATAATTTTTTGGTATGTTTTTGTGCTTTTATGGCCAGGATAGTGGAAAGAGAAAGCAAACCTACAACCCCCCCCCCCCCCCGGCTTCCCCCAAAGCTCTGATTGGGGTTTGCATCTTAGTGACCTGTGTCTCCATCTAATAGGATTAGCAGCCTTGGTAGATGGGGGGAATATAACCTGACCTACAAACAAACAAGAAAAAAAAAAAGATCAGAAGGCAGTACATGACTCGTGGGCGTGTGTGAGATGGTCTTAGCTTTTAGCGTAGGTCTCTGATGTGTAGCAACACCCTCTCTTTTGCCAGAGAAGGTGCTGCATTTCCAGTGATCGGAAATGATATACTGTGTAGAGAGGTTTCACTTTAGTCTTGCATTCTGCCCATTCCAAGTGGTCATAAATTATTCTCTTTTATGTACGTTTAATTTCACATACCGCCCAGAAAAGCTCCAAAGAATGATTTTAATAAATGGCACATTTATATTTCTGTGGACTTTCAGTTACCTCTCAACCTCAGGAAGTGCTGTTTTTAATCTGCCCGACACCCATCAGGCATCACTGTGTCTTGACTGGGATTTGAGTTCACCAAGAAGTTCTTTACAGATACAATGTTGCCATCTTTGAAAGCACTGCTCTCTCTTCTTTTTTATCAAAATGAAAATCCACTGTTACCTTTAGCACACTTGTAAAAGCACAGCAGCTCTGCGAATGACAACAGTGGGGGAATAAATGGTCCCTGATCCCAAAAAAAAGAAGGAAAAAAACCCCAAAAAGTTAAGACCAAGTCATTTTTATTGACATCAAAGTACTCACTCTGCCATGTTAGGTTAATGCTACATATGTCTCACATGACATCTGCAAAGCTCTGTGGACATGCTGTTTGCAGCGAAACCTGTCACGCTGGAGCGATGTGTTAGAAAACATTTGAAGCTCTTTCCACAGTCTGAGCCTCTGAAGTGCTTTCTCACACTGATGATATCATTTTTATTGTCTGACAATACTTCAAACTCCTGTTTAGCTTGCTATATTTAGAAAGGCACCAGATAATTACTTTGTTTTCCCACATCGTTCCCCCCACTGTGTTGATGTACACTTCAATAAAGTGCCTGAGCATGGCAATGAATATTTACAATTGTTGGAAATTAAGTGTACTCTGAGTTTTGTTGTTGGGGTGTATTCAGTCATTCGTGAAAACTGGTGTTGGAATAGTGCACGCTCATTAAAAGCAACCAACTAAATCTAAGCAGGGAAGCTAATTACTTATAAAAGCTGCTCAGCAGATGTCTGGTGCTGTTGCCGCAAGGAGACGCCCTCTCTTTCGAGGTAAAACCTTACTGGAGACAAAGTTTATTGCTATTTAATTCAGTGTCAGTATTTAGAGTTTTGTAAAAACTGTAGAAAATGCTGTACATTTCGAAGTTTTAGTAATTTTAGATTTAGGATCCCCCTTAGACAGTGCCATCAGGATGTCTGATTGGCCAGAGTTATACTGTACTATCTTTAGTGACAAGAAAAATTAGTCTTGCAACAGATGGGGTGGCCTAATCTCAAAGCCTAATCTAAAGATCATGGAGTCATTCTGGGATTACTTGAAGCGACAGAAGCAACTGAGACAGCCTAAATCTCTGGCAAGTTCTACCTGCCAAGCAAGCCACTTTATAATACACACACCCAGGAGAATTTGTGCTATTTTGTAGGGAAATTGTGGTCACACCAAATAATGATTTAGTGTACTTTTTATGAACTTAGTAAAGTTCTTACAGTACTTGAGTTTAAAAATATTAAAAGCATATTTGCACATAATAAATTATATGCATATACAGTCACTGGCCACTTGCTAATTGCTAATTTTTCACAGCATAGATTCAACAAGGTGCTGGAAACATTCTTCAGAGATTTTGGTCCATATTGCTATCATAGCATCACACAATTGCTGCAGATTTATCAACTGGATATCCACGATGATCTCCTGTTTCACCACATCCCAAATGGGCTCTACTAGATTGAGATCTAGTGACTGGAGATAATTTCAACTCACTGTTATGTTGAAGAAACCAGTTTGAGATGATTTGAGACCGGGTACACTGTGGTCATATGGGGATGGACATGATCACCAACAATACTCAGGTAGGGCTATGGCAGTGAAATTATACTCAGCTGGTGCCAAAAGGGGCCCAAAGTGTGCCATGAAAATATCTCCCACACATTACACCACCAGCAGCCTGAACTGTGTATGAAAGAGAGGATGGATCCATACTTTCATGTTGGCGATTCTCCTCTGACATCAACAAGACATTTTTGAGAACTGCCACTCACTGGATAATTAATATTTTCCAGACCATTCACTGTAAACCCTAGAGATGGGAAAGAGTGGGAGAATCCCAGTTAATCAGCAATTTGTGAAATACGTAGACCAGACCGTCAGGCACCAGCAAACATGCCATATTCAAAGTCACATAAATCACCTTTCTTCCCCATTCTCTACATACAGGTGCTGGTCATAAAATTAGAATATCATGAAAAAGTTGATTTATTTCAGTAATTCCATTCAAAAAATTAAGCTTGTATATTATATTCATTCATTACACACAGACTGATATATTTCAAATGTGTATTTCTTTTAATTTTTATGATTATAACTGACAACTAATGAAAACCCCAAATTCAGTATCTCAGAAAATTAGAATATTTTAAAAAGGTTTACTATTGAAGACAGACACCTGGTGCCGTAAGAGCGTCTGGTACACATTGACCTGGAGAGATATGATTACCAGGGAGCCGAATTCCTGATAATGCAGATGTTGTTTTGGTACAGGCTGCTTGTTATTTTTTCAACAGCCTTCAGTTTCACTGGGGATCCCATTCAGTAAATCCAATGGTCCAAATTGCAGTTACCATCTTCGCTATGCAGGACCGAACTTTATCTCCAGATCTTATCCCTTTTGCCTGCGAGCACCTTCACAGCTGGACTATGCATCCAGCTTGCAGCTCAGGTCCAACAGGCTCTGAGTCTGAGTGTGAACGGCTCTGCACAGCCCATCCATCTGGTTCTGCTGACTTAGCAGATGCTGAACTGCTGCCCAGATTTTCTTAATTTCCCGGTAAATCAGGTCTCTCAGTCTAGTTCTGTAGGCTGCACAATTGTGTGGAAGACTGCTAAGTTGACAGTTGTCCAAAAGACAACCACTGACACCTTGCACAAGGAGGGCAAGACTCAAAAAGGTCATTGCTAAAGAGGCTGGCTGTTCACAGAACTCTGTGTCCAAGCACATTAATAGAGAGGCAAAGGGAAGGAAAAGATGTGGTAGAAAAAAGTATACAAGCAATAGGGATAACCGCACCCTGGAGAGGATTGTGAAACAAAACACATTTAAAAATGTGGGGGAGATTCACAAAGAGTGGACTGCAGCTGGAGTCAGTGCTTCAAGAACCACCACACAAAAACGTATGCAGACATGGGTTTCAGCTGTCGCAGTCCTCGTGTCAAGCCACTCTTGAACAAGAGACAGCGTCAGAAGCATCTCGCCTGGGCTAAAGACAAAAAGGACTGGACTGCTGCTGAGTGCTCCAAAGTTATGTTCTCTGATCAAAGTCAATTTTCCATTTCCTTTGGAAATCAAGGTCCCAGAGTCTGGAGGAAGAGAGGAGAGGCACAGAATCCACGTTGCTTGAGGTCCAGTTTAAAGTTTCCACTGATGGCCCTCAGTTTCTCCTAACTCACAGATGTTGAGATAATATATACTACTACTACTACTATATATATATATATATATATATATATATATATATATATATATATATATATATATATATATATATATATATATATATATCCTACAGTACATTCTTCCTGCATGCGGGGGGAATTTGGATAAATGGGCCATGGCAAATAGCCTTATCGAGCCCAAAATAATCACCTGATTCTGAAGTGCACCTTTTCAGGAAACCTCCTCTTTCTCATAACCCCTCCCAAACCTTTCCCTGAATAATCCCACTCCAATCTCCTCAAGGTGGGATTTGTCTGGATCAATTTCATAATGCATTATTCATTTGAGAATTTAATCAAATATCTCCCTCACAATCAGCCAATGCCTCTTGTAAACCCTCCCACCCCACACCCACACCATATCCTCTTTCTGCTCATTTTATTGGTGATTGTTAGTGTCACCTGCAATAGCAGATTATCAGCCAAATAAATTACTGGGTCACAGGTGAATTAGATGCTTGGCTGACTGTAATCTTTTTTTTTTCTTCAGGAAAAGTAGCTTATTGTAATTTAGGGGGTTTTTTTTCTTGAGAAAATCCCCTCCCGCCTGCCTTACCGTGGGTTCCTGCAGCGTAATGGTTTCCTTTGAGAGAGAGACACTGGTGGAAAGTGCTGATGCTTGTAGGCTGTGTGTGTGTGTGTGTGTGTGTGTGTGTGTGTGTGTGTGTGTGTGTGTGTGTGTGTGTGTGTGTGTGTGTGTGTGTGTAAAGGCTGCTATTTTCCACGGCTAACTGAGCCACTGATAAGCTTGCCAGCCAGGCCATAGTCGTGTACCCTGTGTGAGCAAGCCTCTGGGCAGGCAGTCTTTGTAATCTTGTGTGTGGGTGTCAACATACTGTGTACTCATGCTGGGTGGGTACAATTAAAACCAAGCTCAATTGAGATGAATGCTATCATGCTACAGCATTTTATGGCAGTAGTTCATAACTTTCCCCACAAGCCCAAGCACTGCAGTGTGTAAAGTATACAGTTTCTTGTACAGCAGTCTGCCTTTTAAATTTGTTGATGGCATTTTGCTTCTCTCCACCTTCCCTTACCCAAGAGGACTGAAGAGTAAATGAGTGTGGGGTAGGGCGGCTCTTGTCCCTGCTTTGTTGTTCTGCTGTGTTTGCACCGATGGAATTATATGATAATCAGATATAAGTCGACACGGCTTCCTTCACTGCACACCCAAAGAGGGTGGGAAGACATTAAAAAGCCCCCCCCCCCAGGAAATACAAACATATTTGTTTTGATCTTATCGCTCTCGCTCCCTCTTTTTTAAAGAATTTAATGCGCTATTCATGAGTGTGCACAACAATAAAAGCACTTTCAGAATCTATTCATCTGTGATCTCAGAGCCACCGTGGATAAATTCTGCTTTCACATATTTAGTTCAAAAAGCTGTTTTTTTTGGTGTTGTTCCACATCAGCTGGCAAATATGTCATTTAGGCAAATAATATGGCTGTGGTGTGCTGAGAAACAAAAATAGCTAGTGGCGCTTCTCCCACTCTTTTCTGCATCTTGTTGTTTACTAAGGCAAGGTGGAGCGAGTCATCTGCAACTGCAGCTACTGTATCGACTCATTTTTACGTTATCCCACTGGAAAAGAAGGGCCAGGAAAGCATCTTCTGAAACTCCTACTCAGCTCGACCAAGTGCGCCTCTACAGCTTTTACTTTACAGCTTACACATCCTCTCTTTCACAACCTCACTGAGAGACGCACAAACAGACACTTGACACTTGTGAGTGCAGTTGTTTTGGTCCGTTGTTACCATCTCAGTGCCTGCTTTAAATATGGTATGAAATAATTTAATACAGCCAAAAATGCAATATGCAACTTTCATGCTGTACTGCACACAGTCACACATTAGCACAAATATTGCATCCCATGAATATGGAGACTAAAATGAAAGCCACGCCGACCCATTAGAAAAATTTTGCACACAGAACTTTCCATCCACGAATCTCCCCCAAGATGGAATGTATTTCAGTTTAATGCTCGGAGTTGTGTTTGAATCATGCTCGCTAGGGGCTGAATGCTCTCAGGTACAGAGTGTGTGTTGTAGCCTCGGGGTAAAACTCATCCGTTCAAACATGTATGTTCAGCAAGGATGCACTGAACTCTGGATTCAGCTGTATGATGGAGTCATTGAGGAGTAGACTCTCTAGATCTTATGAGGCATCAATCTCTGTCTTTCTGCCTGTCTAGGCTGTTAACCACCTCTGGGCTGCACCATTGATCTCCGTAATTGTCTCCCACTCTTCAAAGGGAACTAAGAGTTGGTTTGATCCGAGCTGTTTACTTTCACAGCCCCTATAGCTCTGCTCTCTAAAGAAGTGAGCTATCAACCACTTCAGGCATGAGCTAGCATATTATAGCACCATTATTGTGTGTCTGGGCATGTGAGTGAGTGTGCAAGAAAAAAAAAAAGCAAGCTAGAGTGAGAGAGACCCGGCATAGCCTGTAGCCTTGGGGTGAGCTAGCAGCTTCTTGCTGTTACATAAGGGCGAGAAACTGCAACCAGGATATTCCCTGTTTTCTAACCACAGGGATCTAACAAAATTAGTGCAAAGAACATATTATAATTGTGCACAAAATTATAGGCTGCATTCAGGCATTGTTTGCTTTTGGAATGATTTCTTGATGTCAAGCACTGAAAGCTTCATACTAAGGCCACCATCAAGATGACGGCAGTGTGACAAACAGGATGTCGAGCATTGCAATATGTTTTGTGCATGATAAAAAGATAGCAGCATATCCCTCTGAACTCTGAATGCAAATTCTTTTCTATGCTACATTTGTGGGGCTCTGCTTGAACCGCACAGTCAGAAAAGAGGAACTGCCCCCCTCCCCACCCCAAACAGCTTTAGCTGATAAGAGCTTGCAATATGATGGATCTTCCTCTGCTGACAGAGGCAAAAAGTCTATTAACGAGTAACCTGATCAAAAAATACTATTTTGATGCGCTGTAATTTCAATGGAGTACTTAAGTCCAAGGATGGAGATTTGGATGAGGCAGTACAGTCATGCTACCAAGCCATGTTTACAGACTGTAAGTGAAGGGAGCCTTGATTTTTATCACCTAGTCTGCAGTGGGGTTAGCTATTAAAGTTTATGAAGCAAAGCTGAGAGTGTGGGGGAAGGCACTGGTGGTATGCATCCAGTGTACCAAGGGCATGATGCAGTTTCTTTTTTCTCCTCACTGGAGGTTTTACCAGTGAAGCTGCTGTACACGGGAACCAGGATTTGTATTTAATAGTACTGAAACACATGCAGGGCTCAAAGAATGAGCCCTGTGTAGGGTTAGCACCAAAACACTCCTTCTGGGAAACCTGTAACTAGATAGTTTGGCTGGGCACTAAAGAGAACCCAATGGAGTAAGAAAGAGCAGGAAGAGAGGCAGGGTGATGTGAAATGCTAACAGAGTGGCAGGAAGGGGTTTATGTTTGCGGGCAAGCATTGACAAGCTGAAGAATGTGTGAGCAGGTATGAATGTTGAGACTGTATTGCTTCTGTTAGGGCCAATCACAGATTCTCAGGAACCTTAAACTGTTTTGTGAAGAAGAGAGATATTAAGCTGTCCACTGCTGTGTAGCATTTATCATACAAGGCTCTATAGATTGCTGTGTACTTACAGTAACCACAGGAGACAGAATGCTTAAAGGAGCTTCCTTTGGAGGAAACCACTGTCTCACAGCAGCCGACTTGTGAGTGTTTACCTCTCAGGTTGAAAAAGACGAGCCTCCTTTGAGTGCTTGTCAGGCGTCTGGATCAGGTGCAAAAATGCCATCTGGGATTCTTTAGCTTTAAGAAAGGCAAGTAGTATCTCAATTTAAATGTTTTTGAGAAGTGAGTCATTATATTAAATATGTTTATTATACTGGAAAGACATGTTGTGACAGAAAGCTTTATTTACTTCTCGCTTCCTCGGGTCACAGTGTTGAGGTAATGTGTGATATTTGTTGAAATGTCGCTGCTAGAACACGGGAATCTGATTGAAAAGAAAATCTCACATTCCCACATTCTGTTCTGGCGCACTGCAAATATACAATGGCACAAAGAGCACATGTGGTAAAAATCATTCAGTGGAAAAGCTCCAGCCTTCTAAAATATGGAGACTTGATATTCTGTGTCACACTATCAAAGGCTGCATAATAGGCTGAGATAATGATTGAGTTTGTTTGTCACTGCAGCCCATTTCAGCACAGTGAGCTGTGCTCCTCAAACAGTTGGCTAATTAAACTAACAAATGCATTTAGTACTGACATAACTATACAACGAAAACCTCAATTTTAATAATGCTCAGATATTAAGATATTGATAGTTCTTAATCGTGATGCATGGTAATGTATGCTTTGTCAATGATTGTAGTACAGTGAATGATTTTGTTTAAGAATGGACTTTTCTTAAGCTTATGCTGTAATACCAATTCACAATTGTCCCACTCTGGAGATAGATAAGAATTATCGCTGAATTATTTTGAGCACGGGAGTGAAGTCATGGAAAGCTATGCCAATTAAGAGCCCACTTCCACAATTTTACACTCAATAATCCAACTATAGTTGAAAAGGATTAAAGTTTTGCTTTCTTTTATCAAAGCCAGGCCCAGAAGGCATTCATTTCTCCTGTTTCATTTTCATGTTTGCACAACAAGGCAGTCTTGTTTTACAGTAGGTGCATTTGGTGCCTTTGATAAATTTCAAAAGTTATTCATAAAGCAGTCAGAAATAGTGCAAACTATTAATAAGGCATGTAATGGCGAAAAAACACTAGAAGAACACATCAAAGTGTTTTGTATCAAAGACCAAATCAGCAATATTGCATCCAGATAAGTCGACTACACACTTCTTAGAGCATGCATAAAATGCCTTAGGACCAAAAGTAACAAAACAAGAAGTACACAGAACAGAACCTGCTATAGTTTCCCTATACTGGCCAGTAAAAAGCCTGTAACACTGTATCAACCCTATCAATGCAGACCATCACATCAAAACTCAAAAGCAAAACTTTGCATCATGGCATAAATGAGACAAACCTGATTGTAATATAGCCTACACTTGTTTCTATTTCTTGTAGATATGAAACTATAGTCATTTTGAAACTTTTCTTATGAAAATTCACACTTCAAAAACACCACTAGGGCTGACTGACTCAAAAGAGTCATTATAAATAGTCTTGGGAAACTTTCTTCAAACATACATATTAATACACAGACATTAAAAAAAAAAGTATCCCAATTTAAAGTATGAGGTTGTGCATAATAAAAATAATCTGGTCTTTGGCATGTCTGAAAATTAGGCAACTACAACCTCAAATGAACTAGAAAACATGACATATTACAGCCTGACATTATTTATTTAACAACTAGAAAGGCACTCAGTAGAGTGCATACTTCGCCCACCCCAAATTTTCTATGTGGCGATATTTTTGCTGCAATAGATGCAACCCAATGTTGTCACAGATTATAAATAATTTTCAGCATATGACACAACTTACAGTCATGTTGCACCCTAATTCATTTCAGAGGATTCTGACTTATCCTCATAAGGTTAGATGTAAATATATGAATATTGTCCTTACCTTACAATGGTAAAGAATCCTTTTAAAAATTCCTGGATCACCACCAAAATGGTATCAATTGTTCCTTGTACCAGCTCCAGTAACTCCAGAAATTTTCATTGATATCCATTCATAATTTTCCAAGTCATCCTGCTAACAGACAGACAGACCAGCATGACTGAAAACATAACCCTCCACCTATTGGTGGCCGAGGTCACAGTTAAGCCAAACTGCACAATCCTCGTGTGAAAAACTGTGTAAAACATTACTGCTTCCATAGGAATGGAAAGGGTAAGTACCAGCCAGGTGCAGCTAATCAAATGCTCTCGATTTAGTGGTCATCAGTGTGTGAGCACCTCTATAAAAGCAGAATGTTTTGCAGTTTACTAGTCTGGCGCATTCAGGTGTGTATTAACAAAATACCAAGAAGGGAAGACATCAGCAGTGATCTTAGAGAAGTAATTATTGCTGCCCATCAATCTGGGAAGGTTTAAAAGGCCATATCCAAACAGTCTGAAGTCCATCCATCCATTTTCCACTTTACTTATTTTAATTTTCCTATATTTTAGCACGAAGAAACTTTAGTGGAGCATGTAAAATTTTGTTGTACCATGTACAATTACAATAAAAGGCTATTCTATTCTGTTCTACTATATTCTATCATTCGACAGTGACAAAGATCATTCACAAGTTGAAAACATGCAATGTCCACCTTCACAAGAGTTTGATGTCCCACCAAATTCCTCCCAAGGTCAGACCATGCAATGCACAGAGAAACTGCATTCATGGCAGTACAATTAGAAAACAACTGAACAAGTGTGGCTTGTTTGGAAGTCTTTCCAGGAGAAAGCCTCTTCTGTCTCAAAACAACATGTAGGTTTTTTTGCTTAGCTTTTCAAAGTTGCATCTGAACAAATCACTTCGAGACTTCTGGAACAATGTCCTTTCGACAGATGAGACCAAAGCGGAGATGTTTGCCCATAATGCACGGCAACACATTTGGCAAAAACCAAACAGAGCACATCATTATAAAAACCTCATACCAACTGTCAAGCATGGTGGTGGCTCAAAGCTCGGTCAAAGTCAAGATTTTGAAGCTGTGGCAGGAAATACTGTGGCAGGACATTATGAAAGCTGTGTATAACCAAATGCCCACAAACCTCAGCAAACTGAACTGTGAAACAGAGTGGCACGGAATGTGAGAGGCTGAAAAAGTCACAGGAAAAGATTACTTCAGTGTTAATTTCAAAAGGTGGTTCTACAAGCTGCTGAGCAACAGGCTTCATTTTTGTTATTACAAAGTATAATGATACAGTGTAATACAGTTTGGACACACCCATAATGGATGTGTCCAAACTTTTGACTGGTAGTGTATCTATGTGTTGTCATCCGAGTGTGAATTGAATTATTTTAGGACTAAATTACTTTTTATTATGCCCTTTGACACTTACTATCCACCCTTGTTGGAAAACCAAACAACTGCCCCATGGAAATGGCACACCCTGATAGCAGTGACCACCAGCACAACTGGTATACCACAGCATTTTATCAGGACTACCACAGAGAGTACAAGGCCTTAAACTTTCCAATATCTCCATCTAATCAAGCATCTACTGGAGGTGCCAGAATAAGCCTTGAACAACCCAACCCTCCACTGGACATGCTCAGAGGTGTGGTGTTCATGGCCCCATGGCTCAAAGCTGACTGGCACCATGAGGAATGCAGCAAACTTGAAAGGTTCATAGGTTTCAGCATTAACAACACATTATTACCGGTCTGATAGCAGAAGGCTCACGTTAAATATCATATTATGCTTTTAATGCTGTGGGCATGAACATTCAGATTTATCACTTTCTAGGCAACTATCTACCTTATTTTTCACTTTCTTTCTTCTTCTTTTTTACTGTGTTTGTGCAGCGATGGCTCAAGGTGAATTGTGGCTAGGCTGATAGAGGCAGGGACCAATTTTAATATTCATAGATCTGTGGGTAATAAAGAAGGCAAAATTGTAGAGTCATATATTAGCCTAAGAACTTCTAAAGATGTCACTTTTATCACAAGCTTTAATTCAAACCAATACATGGACAACATTAGTTCTGGTTAGTTTTCTTTCTTGTGTGTTTGCAATGAAGAAATAGATGGGAGGGTTAAAAAAAAAAACAGATCAAAAGAAGGGGAATGAGGTCAAGGTAGAGACCCATGAAAAGAATAAGCCGGGGAAGAATGCAAGGACAGTTTCGAGGGTAGACAGCTACGAATGAGAACATCGGCTCACCCAGGGAAAATGCAACCCAGTGCTTTTGTCTGTGCTTATTCTGCTTTGGGGTGCCTGGTTGCCTGAGATCCTTCGTTGCCATCTGCTCCAAGACTTCAGCTGCCAGTGGCATTTGCTCTATCATCTTTACACATTAACTGCCTATAGAGTTATTCAAAGACTCAATGCGCTGGTTTAAAAAAATGATTAAAAAAGTGTTAATGAATGAGTTCACTTCTAAGGCTTTTTCATTTTTCATTTCACAGTCAGGAACCTCAAATATTTTAACTGCACTAGGTAGCTTGCAAGTCAAATCCCTGCTACTCTCACTGTGCTTTTCAGGAACTCACAGTTATGATCCGCAATATGTTAAACATTTCGATCTTCAAAGTACGGCTTTAACACACTCCATTGCAGTTTGCTTGAGACATAATTTGAACAACCTTTGATACAGGCTTCTCCATGCATGCAGTTACCCCCCAGAAACATCTCTGGTTCTGTGTGATTCCAATCCAGTCCAATAAAGATTCAAACTAATTCCTATTCTACGCTGAAAAAGTAATGAAGAAAGGCTACAAAAGACATCAGTAATCACTGACAGAAAAAAAAAGAAAAGAAAAAAAGAGCAGCAACCAGCTAGAAATGCACAAATGGATTTGGCTACAGCACTTGTGTGCATAAATTCTTTTGCAGAGTCAGAGTAAGCAGTTTGTTAGCAAACTGCTAGGGAGGATCTTGGATAATCTTTTGGCAGGTATGAGTCCATGCATCAGTCTCTGGTTTCCACTTGGCACACGGGTCATCAATCCTCACGGTATTAAAGGCAGAAAGACTATTTTAAATCCAGTGTTTCCACCCTCATTCCCTTATTTCACACCCCACCAATTAAAAGGTTGATTCCTAACCGCAGTGACCTCCAGTGCTCAGTGTATGTGTACCAAGCCGGGTGTACTTGTGTGTGACATGTAAAAATGTCAGGTGTTTGGGTGGGTGAGTGCATGCGTGCACGTATGCTGAAGTGTTTCATGTGTGCGTGTATGTCTCATTGTGTTTGCTTGTGTACCTGCTCTGGGTGATAAGGGCCAGTGTGGAACATCTCCTTTGTTCTGCCAGAATTACTCATCCCTCTGTGTCAGCATGGGTAAATTAAACCCCGCTTAATCTGAGGTTCGAGCTCAGATGGTAAAAGCCTAAGCTTGGTGTTGCTGCTGTTGCCTTTGGGGTTTGTTCAGCATTGTCTCTGTGCTCCAAAATGCATTGATGTTATTATTATTATTATTATTATCCCCTTGCTCTCTCTCTCACTGGCAGCTGCGTGTGTCTGTAAATATTTGAGTTAAAATTTTAGAGAGATTCTCAAGAAGCCTCTTGTGCGATCCTCAAGTATGTGAGGGTTTATTTTGAAGTGTTTATCTGTATGCAAACACACACCTACACGTGTACCTTGCGCCGTGTGGTCGGAATTCATGTTAATTCAAGCAGCCATAACAAGTGTCTCTTTTCCTGTTGGCCATCTGAGTCACAGACTGCAACCGAAGTGTGACACACAAGTCTGTCTGTGTGCGCCCTCTTCCTCTCTCTCTCTCTCTCTCTCTCTCTCTCTCTCTCTCTCTCTCTCTCTCTCCCTAGATTTTCCCCTTATATTATTCTAAATCTCTCTCCCCTTTTCTGTGTTGCTATCTTGGTTTTCTACACATTAATTGTCTGTCTTCCTTCCTTTCTGCCTCTTCCTCTCCTGTGTTCCACCCTCCTCCTCCTTCTTCCTCCTCTCTGTTTGTATGTGTCGGCTCTCTGCCTCCCTCCCTCCCCTCTTGTCACTCCCTCCTCCACCTCTCTCTCTCACTGGTCTCGCTTACCGTCAAGCAAGCCACAGCAGCAACAGCAGTAGCGGCAGTAGCTCACTCTAGCCAGTTCTAAGTCACAGCGGCGGCTGCAGTGCGTGTATGTCAGTGTGTGTACGTGTGTGTGTTTTATGGTTTTACATGTTTGTATCAGCCGGTGTGCCTGCTGTTTTTTAAAGAGTGAATATAACAAATACATGGAGTTACTCTAACGCAGGGATTGGAGGGAGATATGTAAGAGGACCATCCTGGAGCTCATTAAGAGGAGGAAGGAAGACATAACATCACTTTTTTTTCCTTCTCTCATCTTTATTTCAGCCTCTCTTTTTCTGTCAGACTCTCCTCAGTCCTGTAGCTCTTCTCTCACTGTCTTACTTGGTTGTGCTGGTGCTAGGATTCTGTCAAACACAACTGTAAGTGGACTTCCTTTTGTGTGTGTGTGTGTGTGTGTGTGTGTGTGTGTGTGTATGTATTTGGTGTGTGCCATCACACTCCTTGTCAATTTTAACTTATTCTGTGAAAAGCTGTAATTTGCACGTGAGCGCACATGTTTGGATGCTAGAATAAAGTGCATGCCATGACATCTCTTATGACTTAATTAGGCCGATTTGTAGAGCTCATTTTGTAGTGAAGGAGCAGTGTATTCATGTAGACACCGCTGACCTCCATGGTGCAAATCTGTTCATATTCATAAATGTTAATAATACTCCAGATGCATATTATTGTGCCAAACTGTCACTGCTGCCATTTATATGAAATGTCATTTGTTGGCATAGCATGTGAATGAATGTCCTCTCCTCCAGGTATTCTCTGCAGTTGGTGTGTGTGCGTGAGGGAGAGACAGATAGGGAGAGAAGGGATGATTGAGAGAGTCTTAACTGCATGTCTGTGTGTGTGTGTCACTCTGTCACCCAGGGCATGGAGAAAAATCAATAGATCTACAGCCTGAGGTGGGCCGTTTACCTCTGTCAAGTGATGAGCAGACACTGTGGCCTTCAAGGGTCCACAGACGAGTGCTTGGGATGGTGTGCAGACCTGCAGTCTGTCAGCTCTGCATGCTCCTACACAAGTGTCTTTCATCTTTTGCACATGATTGATCTTCTGCGTGTGTGTGTGTTTTAGAGAGATGTATTTTGGTAGTAAAATGTCAGTTAAAACAGACTCTTTTTTCTTTTCTTCCCCCAAACTGGTGACAGAGACTACACGTCAAAAGTTTTTTCTTGCCATTCCCAACCGGTGGGTCTATTAGAACCAGTCAAGAGAATGAGTAAGAGCAGGTGAAAAGACAGATAGAAAAAGAGAGAGCCAGAGCATGTAAGATGAGAACAGAGGTACACCATCATAATCAATCCTTCATGATCCTGGAAGAGGATCATTTGTCTGCTTTTCTCACTCTACTCCTCCTCCTGCTCTCATCTTTCTCTCATTTTCTGTGGTATAGCTACTTTGATTTTGAGTAAGAACACCAGTCTCCAGAGCTTCATTACTTTTAAAGCCTTCATCGTGAGAGGCCATAAAAAGATTCTAAGGAATGGCTTTACCAGACATTTTGTACCGACTTGCGAGTAATGGCTGTGGGGGGATATAATATTCCTCCACGGTGTGTAATGGCCTACTGTGCCTTGTGCTCTGGGTTATCAGGGCAAACTGGGATTGGCTAAAATACGTCAGCGCTGAAGAATATGACATTGTGCATGTTAAGCTGTGGCTGCTGGGGATCCTGGCTCTGTTTAATTCATAAGAACATGGCACTATGCTGCATAAACTTGTAACTGAATGCGATTCTTGGGCTTGTGTGTCTGGTAAATTGGAGTTGTTTTTAAGCATTGCACTGACCTTGTGTTTTGGTATGTTCCTCTTTTTTTTCTGTGTTTGCATGCATTTGTTTTCCATCTTGAGAATGGTTCACGGAGAATAATGTGTCTGGGGCAGTGTGTTGCCTTAAGAATATGGGGATTTGTATGGGGTAGCAGGAAAATGCCGGGGAGGAAATGATTGAGAGAAAAGGTCACTAGACAGGATGCCCTTTTTTTTTTTATCTGATACAGGAGACTGCAGAGAGACCCAAAAGGGGGGGGGGGAAGCAGTGCAGTGTTAGGAACAAAGATTAGAAGTGAAAGTGTAGCTAAATGACCAAAGAAGTGCTATAAATTGTGTTAACTCAAATATTAAGCTTTTGCTTCTCATATAGCTGTTGCAGCAGCAGCCCTAGTTATGACTTAAGTATCCCATTTCCACAGGCTGACAGTGTATTGTTTGTGACCTTTTCTCTTTAGGTTGAGTGTAAAACTGTGTGGTGTTTTACTCTCCACCTTTGCTTTCAATCATAAGCTGTACTAGCCAGCTGGGGCCTTCTCTCTGGGTGCTCCAGCTTCCTCCCACAGTCCAAAGACATGCATGTTAGGCTAATTGGTGATTCCAAATTGGTCGGTGGTGTGAAATGGAGTGAGAAAGGTTGTCAGTGTCTCTGTGTTAGACCTGCCCAGGATGTATCCCACCTCTCACCCTGGGGCACCTAAGGAAATGATACATGGATGGATCATAAACTGCATATAAAAGATGGATATATCCACCATGATTTGTGGCACTTTGAAGCCATTGTAGTACCATTGTGGATAAATTTTTGTAGCTCCAGAAGTCATGATATTTGAACAAGAGGGTGTAGTGCTTTGTTTTCAGGCAATGAACAGATACATTGGAAAAATACATTCTAATTGGTGCTAAGTAACATGCAGCTGAAATACATCTTGCATGAGCCTACCCCCCACAGTAGCTCATATTAATTGCAATTATTTTTCAGACAGTTCTGTTAAAAACTTGTTTGAGAGGTCCAGTTCAGCCATTTGAATTGGCTGTGGCGAGACCTAGCATCAAGCTATCATCTACGGTTGCCTGTGTCGTACACCTGTCAGTAAAAGGGGCATGCTCCTTACTTAACTAACTCCAAATGGGTGAATTTAAAAATAAAATTCACCTCTCCATAAGAGTTGTTTTGAAGTGGGAGAGACTAAAACTGCTTTTTGTACCACGCTGTAAAGATGCTAAATTTAAATACTTGAATATGTGAGAGTCAGCTTCAAGTGGCCATTGGAGGAACTGCAGCACACTGCAGTTTTTGTCACTTTAATATATTAACTCTTCTAAAATGAGGGTGCATGCTTGAAACTTTTTTTCATTCATTATAAAAAAAAACTGATTTCACTTTGTTTTCATCTAAAGAGACACGGCAAAGCCTTTGACAACAACATGGACAAACAGATGGGGGGCAGGCAAAAGTTGTCCTAATTCGTGCTGTCATTTTTAGTGTTCGAAAAACCATCAGTAGCATAAAAATGTAGGAATTAAAAACACCGAATACTGGGAGATAATAGGGCTGAAAATGGTACTACAGCATCTTGATTATGTGCAGATACTTTAATTAAAGTTTCTCCCCTCATTATGATGAACTACTGGGAATCACCTTTGTACCTGTTGTTAATTACCTACATGTTAGCGGTTTCTGCAGCTGCAGGAGCAGCAGCCTGTGTCCTTGGCACAGTCACAGACACCCCCCCCCTCCTTTTTGCCCAAGTTTGCATGTTGAAGGTGTTATTTGCAGGTGCAGGACTGCATGTGTGAGTAGATGTGCGTGTATCTGGCCATGCCTGTCAAGGAGGGAGGGAACGTGCATGTTTTCTGCAAATGTGGATCGTCTCTCTTCGTCACTGATGGGCTCGTCCCCTACCTCTCTCTCCGTGACCCAGTTCTTGTGTGCTGACAACCCCTGTTCATATTGTGCCTGCAGCAAACACATGTTGTCAGCGCAGTGAGAAAGGAAAGAAAGAGGATTAAAGAGAGACAGAAAAGGAGTTTGTTTTTGTACAATGTTCAGCATTTGCAAATGACTTGTGCTTGTTGCTAACACCTCTATGGCACAACCAGAAGAAGAGTTGAGTCGTTGTTTTATTGTTGAACTCTTTACTTGATACTTCATTTACCGGCTTTTCTTCTTTTCTGTCCTGTATCTACAGAGCAGCTTCCTGGGTAGTGCCACATTTTCAGTTGGGGATCTTCTGCGGGTGAAGGATGAACGACTGACCTTGAGTCTCAGGTAAGGGTGTGTTTCCGTCCTGCTCACTGCTGATCTCCAAGCTAAACTTAGACTTCAAAGTCCAAAGTCCAGATCTCATTTCCAACTTAGACATGAAACTTGGTTGGCAAAGGAAATCCATCCACAGCAGCAGCTTTTAGGGAAACACCCAATAACAGTTGGTGCCAGGATTGTTTGGTTCAGGGATGTTTAGTTAGCAAATGAAAACAAAGTAGTCTTCTGGTCAGCTGTCTCACCCTTTTTTTTTTTTTATTGGTGGAAATGCCCAGTGAATATACAACAAACAGAGAAAAAAATGGAGCATTTAAACTCTATATTCTGAGAGTCAGTGGGCATTGTAGGGCACATACTTACTTAAATGTGGAATGGTGAAGATATAATCGGGTTTTTGTTACCACAAAAAAAAAGACATTTTTGAGGGCACATTGTTGCATCACAAACAAAAGCTGTGGTGCCGAGCATTATTAATGCTCTTCACTTCTTACAAAGTGCTTGACATGACTGTTAAGAACGAAGATGTGCAGATATGTAAACAAATATTTGCCACACTCTGAAAGGCATAAAATGGTAGGTTTGATGATTTTAGACGAAAGGGAACCTACATATTCTGTTTGCGAGAAGATTACAAAAGAGCATGTGAAACGCACATCTGCTAAGGAAAAGGAAAGCTTTAGCCTGATGTAGAAACTGAATGTATTCTTTGTGTTGGTTTCACAGTAAACTGAACTCGAGTAATGTGACAATCTCTGCTGCCACCCAGATCAGGTGGTCACCAGCTACACACCTACACACTGTATTTGTGTAGTTGACTCTTTCTTTTTTAATTAACCAATTAAAAACAAGATGATCTTTCGTTTTGTTTTTTTTTTCTCCTGGCTGATGCTAATTATTTTTGCTGGTTTGGTGCTGCATCTGCAGCAAAAGCGCTCCACCAACCAGCCCATCTTTATCAGCACGGCAGGTACTCCGAGGTTGTTCAACTTGCAGATGCAGAAGACACATAAACACACCCATCACTGATACTGATTGTCGTCAGGCTTTTCTAAACCACGTGAGTGGTGAAACTTTTTTCACCAGTAGCTGTTTGGTGATTGTAATCAGTAGCTAATATTGCTTTTAAATGTCCAGCTACCACTTCTGCAGATGAAGGTCACGTGTAAGGTATTGCTCAATAAAGTGTTACTCATCAACACAGCACATTTTAAGATAGATTTCATCATTTGGTACACTGCCTTGTAGCTGAGCTGAATTTTAAATGCCTGCTTTCATGTAGCTCTTTCAAAACATGGATTAGAAATCAAGCAGCTAACTTCTAGAGCAGTTTGTGACTGACCCACTCTACCTTTGGAGCCTTAAGTCTTTATACTATTGGGAATTTTAATCTTTGCTGTGCCTGGCATTAAATCACTTCTTTTTTTTTCAGATAAAAATCCAGCTTGAAACAAACTTTATGCTCGCGGCATGTGTATTGGTTATAATAACCATGTCCGGACAGGCGTTATGCTCACAAAGATAGTTTTTTGATAGGTAACGTAATCACAGATGATGGTATCGAATTGTGAACCATATTGCAGAGACTACAAAGAGAAGGGTGAAGGTCAGAAAGTGTTACCATAGAAACCCGAGAGTTCCTATGCAGTGAAATCCAGTAGGTCAGTGTGTACATGTATTTGTATTTTGCTAAAATACTCATGCACGTGCATTTGTTCTTGCTTTGCTCTCCCTCCTTGATTCTGCAGATAAAGATCACAAAACTGTCTCACTGGAGTTTTGCTTTAAAGGTCCACTGTTCATAAAATTAAACATGCACGATGCCTTATGGCTTTTTTATGCATCTTGTGCATTTGATTTTAATAGTCAGGATGTTCTGCCTCCACCTGCAAAATGTTAAGATGAAACTGTCTCCTGTTTGTATTGTCAAACTGAATTTCCCTTTTCCTTCACGCTCACGGTTGTGTTTGAAAGTATGCCCCTTTGGCAATCTGCTCTCTTTATTTCCTTCTTTTTCTACTTTCTTTTGTTATGCTTTTCATTTCCTGTAGGTGATCCCAGGTCACAGGGTATAATTGTATCTTGCATGATTGACTATATGAGCTGCAGTGAGAATAGAGATTACAGGCCCGTGTGTGTGTGTGTGTGTGTGTGTGTGTGTGTCCCTGCACGCACGCACATTTTTGCACAGGTTGTTCTCAGCAGCACAGTATTGTCATTGCCCTCCTCTGTAGTTGTACCACATTGTTGTGTTTCTTCTGGTTCATTTTTCTGCTTGGTATGGTGGGTTTTATTCCTCAAGATAACATGAAGTCCTCCCATGAGACGTACAGCACTACCACAATGCTTTTTTTTAAAATAAAAATTCTAAAATCAACAAGTGCCTCCCTATTCAAGGGCTGTTTTTACTGTGCTATCTTTATCACTGCTATGGCTTTAGCCACCTGCACAAGCTAAATTCAGCATGTTCAGCTCAAGACTCTGAAAAGGGGTCTGAAAAGTGATTTCTGCAAACAAATCATATTGATTTTTTTCTCAGACTTTAATCTTTGTTTTTCCTTTTTTATTCTTTGGAGTTACCGGTTAATCTTCCTTTTTTTAAAAATGGTTGGTAATTTCTTTTTTAGGTGAAACTTCAGAAAACCTTTCACTGAAAGAAATAAATAGACTAATCGGTATGCTTTTAAGTCAAATAACTGTGCAAAAAAGAGCACATAACTTTGCTTTGTATTGTGATACAGCAAAAAAAAGAAAAGAAAAAAAAGCCATCCAAGCATTCATTCTATTTTTAAGTAGCTTAAAAGTATCTTTGAGAGAAACTTGTAGTACGCTAAACAATGTTTGGTACCACATTAAAAATCTTTTCTGCAGACACACACACACACACACACACATTGAGTTATTGTGGCCTGAAGAGCTCTTGCTGGTGTGGCGCCGGAGCCCAGAGGTGTTATACTGACAGTCAGTGATGCATGTGTAACGCACACAGACACACCACGGAAAGTGCCTTTATTTGATATGCTGTTTGCATGTTGGTTCATCCAGCGAGAAAACATTTCAGAGAGCTTTTCATGAGTATGTATGAATCATTCTGGGCTTTATTGACCTGGTGAAGAGTCTGTGATTCACAGTTCACATTATTTCTGCTGGCAGAGCAGCACGAAGGCTGCAACACTGACATGGGGTAGGGGTGCGATTCATTCTCCCCATTGCAGAAACAGATGCTTCATTTTAATACAGTCTTCTAATCCCCACTCAGTCGGTTGTTGCCGAAAGTCGGTTAATTTGAGCTGCTTCTCTCAGCGGAGGGAAAGTGGGAACACTTTATCTCTATGAGGCAAGGATTGATTCCGTTCAGTGAATCTCAAAACCAATATGACTTTGACCAACTTTTCTTCATAAGCTCTGGGTTTACGTTGAGCATCATGTATGTGGAGCTGAAATTGGTTTTTTGACCAGTGTGATTTTTTTTTTGCCTTTTACCTTGGCCTTTCACTCTCCCACAAGGCTGTCCACCTCAAAGCTGACTCCTTATTCCCATGAATTCTTTGCATTCCGGCTCCTCTCTCAGGTCTCACGCTCACTGTCAAGTGTGGCTGGTTAGGATGTTTGTCACGGATTGTTTTTGTTCTTCTGTAAGGCACAACCGGTTTGATTTGGGTCACTTTTTTTTAAGGTTCCTGACAGCGTCATATTGAATAAGTGGGTTGGATACAAGGACTCATCTCATTTGAAGATCTTTCTTTCTTGTCGGCACCAGAAGCCGCTGAAGTGATGATGAGAGAAATCTTCCCTTCCTGCAGCTCTCAAATGACCAAAAAGCATACGCCACCACGCAGATTCAGACACACACATTCTTTTGTAAACATTGCTATGCAAACAACACACAACACCAGAAAAGGTAGTTGGGAGTTTTAAATGTCAAGTTTGCACCTTGATTAATAAAAGTTCCTATTTAAGAGGAATTATTGGTGACATGGTTGCCCGGCACAAATGTCTTCTTTCAAGTTTCCGTCTCGTTGAATTTCTTAGAAAAGATGGAAATAGACATTATCAAAGCTGGAATTTGGAAGCTGAAGATAAGGAATTTATCCCTTGGGGTGTGAATGCATGGCCTGGTCGAGATTAAAACTCTAAATACTAGTAGTACTGGTACTACTAAATGAGTAAACAGCAAAGTTGCTGTGTCTTTGGTTGGTTTTATGATAAGTATAAACACATCTGTATCCAGATGTGTTGACAGGCTGCCTGGCCACATGCACATATTTGCGTTTCAGTCTATATTGCATCAAAGCAGCAACTCTTGTGTTTTCCTGCCTGACGTTATGCCGCTGAAAACCCACAGACAAACTCTTCACAGCTTAAGATGCATTTGTCGAATTCTTGGCGTGCTCGCTCATTGTCTATAATGTATGTTCGCTGCACAATGTGGGATGTAGTAATGTTTTCGCCACTTAGAGGCGGCAGAACAAGCTGTAAACAAAATATTGACAAATTACCACCATGTGCAGTTAGTTGATGTGTTAGTAATGAGTTTTAGCAGCTCGTTTGCACATTCAGGCACTGCAGAGTGATTTAAGCACATTTTAATATGCGCTCTCTGTTTCTGTGTAACTCATGAACATCAAGTAATATAAGTCATGTTTACTCAGTTGTTGCTCAGTTTTGGGTTACAACCAAAATAATTCGTATTTTCTTGAACTGACTGTCAGATTTCTTTATGACCTTTACCCACACAGAATGTGGAGCTACTACATGGTACATGGTAAGCTGTTTATCTGTGACTTATCCATGAAATGTCTATGGGGTTTTTTGCATTTTTTTTCAACCTCAGTTGAGCTATCTATCGGCATGTGCTTCTTTTTTATCATGTCACTGTGGGCTCTGTAGACATTTTATTTAGAAGATAACTGGATAATAGTAGCTAAATAACTAATAGCTGTACTCGTTTCTCCCTTCAGTGTAAAGTTCATCTCACACTTTAGGCACGTGCACATTGCAAATATAGTCTGGTTTCAGTGGGGATCCAGGATGAGCAACAAAGCCACTGTGCTACAGGAGCTGCAAAGATGTCAGTGCTGCGGAGATCTCTCAATAATGCATGTAATATATACACAGAGAAAGAAAGGTGATTATTCTATAAACAATTGCCTATTGCCCAATTAGTGACACAGTCTTGATACTGCTGCTTCAGCAATGTTTTGGCCCTTGCACGCGTTCTGTTGTCCTCTCATTCTCTCATACTGTAGTTCCCCTTTTGCACTTCTTGTTATCCTTAAAACTTTATGCACTCAGTAGGAGAGACACACTCTGACCCAGTTCTACAGCACAGTTTGAGATTTGATTTTGATATGAATTTGTATGCTTGTGTTAGTGTGCGCGTGTGTGCATGTGCGTGCCTATCGGAGATTTACCATGGTGAGGCTACATTATCACAGACCAGTGCCTTTGCTGCCTGGCTTCATGGCTTATTCATCCATTCCCATTAGATAGGGCCTTTCTTTATTGTCCCACCAGTAACAGTTTAGCCTACTATCATGATAATATCATTTTACCACCCCAGAGTCCTTTGTATTATGCTGTCCCAATTCTCATGCTTTTACACAGACAGCCAACTCTCCTTTACACTCTATCCCCTGTGGCTGATTGTATCGGAGCCTGACCCAAAAGTCTAAAGATCAACTGTCTGATCCAGTTATACTGGAGAAAAATTGTGGCTCTTGCTGGAGCCGTGAGTATGGTCACACTCACATGTGTGCGCTTTTGTATTTTTCATGCATTAATCTCGCCCTCCTTTGTTGCACACGCCCACATATAAGTTGTCATTATCTCTGCATAGGCGCACGATGCTCAGTTCAAACCAGATGAATTTTAAGTATTTAAAAAATGGAAATGGGATGAAATGAAGTGTATAATTTTTAACCATAAAAATTATTTATGGCTTCTTTGTTTTATCAGTGCAGCAGTGAATGGAAGAACATATGTACTGAAGCGGTTAGAGGAGACTAAAGGACACTTAAGGCTATGGCATTTGAGTGAATGGCTGGTGGGAAATATTTTATCTGTAGTCTGCACATGGGGAGGAAAAGAACTGTTGGAAGCAAATTGAAGTGCGTGTATGAGTGCGTGTTCAGCAATGAATCATCCAGAAATACATTTAATGTATCCTTTCATGTGCACACAAATGCAGACTGTATGTTACATGTAATATTATTTGCACACACAATCTATTTAAAAGAGCACCATTTCGGGCTAAAATAAATGAACGCAAAACTTCCTCATTTTACTCCTTCAACATTAGAACTAGATCTTTGCTGCACGGTCTTCTGCATAATGTGTGAGCTCCCCCAGGATTTAAGACTCATGGGCTGAATATAACAATAATAAACTCGGCCAGCGCTGCTCAGAGGCATCAAAATGCAACTGAGTGAAAAACTGTTTAATATGTGAATAAAGTTTTCCACAGGACTCTTTGCAGTCCATGAAAGACTAAGTACACCCTTAACTGCCCGGGCACCTTGCAGTTATTGAGTTGACTATGAATTGTCTGGCAAAAGCTGGGCCAAAGTTGGGTCAACAGGTTGAGGTCAACAGGACAACAGAATGGCTAGAAAAGAAAAGAATCAAGGTGTTGCAACGGTTCAGTGAAAGTCCAGACCTCAATATGATTGAAATGCTGTGTTGGGACCTTAAGAGAGCTGTGCATCAGGTCTGCAAACCTCAAAGAACTGAAGCAATGGTGTAAAGAAGAGTGGGCCAAAATTCCCCATCTGAGAGACTGATAAAGTTATACAGAAAAAAAATTACTTGAAGTTATTGCTGCTAAAGGTACCTCCACAACCTACTGAATCATGGGGTGTACTTAGTTCATCACGGGACTGCGCAGAATCGTTTTTCAACCTGCTTTATTTATCTGGTCATCAGAAATACCCTTAGCATACTATAGACTTCTTAGACTACCATTCACAGTGAACAAGGCAGTAGTGCTGTGGTAACGCCAGGTCAATCATTCATCATGTTCTTTCTTTAGATCATGTCTTTGCAACACAACACATATAGGTCAAAGAGAGAGAAAAATTTCATGCGGTTTGAAGAGCCAAACATGGAGAAGAGAGATTTAATAAATCTGGCCCAGTGTGGTTCTGAGGAATGCTAGGGGCACAGCTCATGCCAAGAAATAAGGGTACGATAATGAAGACAATATGGAGAGAGGAACAGGCAAAGACAGTGAGTGCATTAACTCATGTCTCACAGGTTTCTATTTGTTTTTTTATGCCATCCTGTCTTTTTTCTTTTGCCTTAAGATTAAATTGTGGTGTGCTGTCATTCAAGCCCCCTGCTGGGGCAGTGAACAGAGAGCTATTCTTCTGTTTGCTCCAGCTCCAATGTTTGCAGCACAGAAAGGCCATTCATATGAGCTTGTCTGGCTTGTGTTACAATAACTTTGGCAATTTGTATTCATATAACGGCTTTAAGTAACTGCTTTGTAATAGTAATATAACTTGTTTGTTTCCTAATTAAATGTAAGCTTGACTGTATGAGTGTCCACCTTGCAAATATGTCAAACTTAAAATAACACACACAGTACACTTCCAATACTACCACAAAATGTAATATACATGTACACTTACATTCACGATACACTCTGCAAATCCTTTTTAAAATCTTTTCATCTAAGACTGGCCTTGAATGTGACATCACAGCCTAGTAAAAAGGATTAATTAAGCCCAAGGGTTTCAAGTGTACACTGAATGTAAAAGACGTGCTTATCAGGACAACAGATGACTGTGACCACATTTTATAAATTTTTCTTTTTTCTTTTTTTGCATGTAGCAAGGCTCTCCGCACCCACACAGATTTTTTTTCACTTATTCTGAATAATAACATCTCTGCTCAATGTAAGACTAGGAAGAGAACACTGGTATTTGCATGATGTCACAAAGTGATACGTCAAGGGACAAAGCCTTCAAATTCGGTTCCAAACAGTATACAGGTCTAATCAGCCAAAAAAAAATTAATATGTATGGGTGAATCATACCTGGAAAAAGACCTTTTAGCTAGATTATAATAAGGTGGATTTTATTTGGATTCTCAAACTGTGCAAATCCCTCAAGTTGTATGTTTAAACATGTTTGGTCCATCGCTGCTGCATAATTCCTGTTGCTGCATTTGTTTTGGTGTCTGATTCCACTAACCTTGGGAAATCTCTAGAGTCATCAGCTCAATGCTGTTACAAGCATCTCAACAAACAAGACTAACACACATCTGTTGGACTTGTGTTTGTCCAATCATGCATGCTGCAGATCCACTGTGACATGTATCTTCCATTAGCATAACAAGAAGCTCGTGTTGACTCATAATGTTGACACTGTTTGTAGTAAACTGTGAGTTAGGCTACACTGCGGGGATGTACTGCTTGGGTGCTTTTCTATTATTTTGTTCACCCACATTTACATAAGTGGCCACTCAGGTCTGGACACAAAAAGAGTCGGGATGAGCGTGAATTTGTTGTTTTAGGCAAAAATGCACAGAAGCGCAACACACACACACACACACACACACGCACACCGCAGTGGTTTGTGGATATGTGTCCAAATCCTCCATTAAATAGCCTCCATGTATTTCTAATGAAGACTGACTGTGTCTTTGTAAAACTGAGACTAGCAGCATTTAGGTCAAGGTCAAATATTTATCTTGTAGCCTTATCCCAGTAATAGTATACTGCACTGTGGAACTGTATTTTATTCATGTACCTAGGTTATTTTTTTAACTTGAGAGACAGAGGGTGAGAGGGGAAGTGATAACTTACCTGTAAAGAAATATATATATATAAATGTGTGGGTGTGTGGGTGTGGGTGTGGGTGGGTGTGTGTGTGTGTGGGTGTGTGGGTGTGTGTGTGTGAGCGTGTGTGTGTGTGTGTGTATTCTGCATCTAGTTTTGTCTTCTTTGCCCTTCTTCCCTTTTGTGTACACGAAAGAAAGAAGCACAGAGAATCTATTATTACTACTGTATACACACCACCGTTTGCATAAACTTCTCATTTCTTAGCTGCTTCGTGTTAATCGTAAGTTACATATTTCAGGGAGTCATATAACGTTGCACCGAACCGGATGCCTGTGTCTTTTTAGCACACCCAGAAGAAGCCTAAGCAGAATGATAACTACCTGCCGTGGTCTATACCAGTGGCCTCTGTCAATACTACTCTTAAATCTCTTTCATTTACAGGAAACAAACTCTGTGCTGCCTGCCATTATCACATTTGAAGACTAGTTTTTGATAGCAGGTTATGGCTGACCTTTCTTAGTGTGTTTTTTTATACTGACTTGCAGTATCTAGGAGTGAGTTGTCCTGAGATTTACGTTGTTGTTATGATCTCAGTCTGCTTCTTTGATAAATTTTCTTTCAGTGTATGTCTGTCAATTTTTTTTTCTGTTTAGTGTTTTAAATATGATTTTATTGAGCTTTAAATTGGCAAACTATCTACATTTTGGGTATCCCAGTGGCCCAGTGACCATCTAGGAATGGCTGAAAAGCATTTTAATTCTTATGTGGACATTTGAATTGGTTCAACTGATATTTTGCTACTGACATTGATATTTATTGACTTTCCAAGATGTTCCTTCAATGGTTTAAAATTTGTTATGACTGTGTTGAAATGGTCACTGTATAGCGGGGTAATCTAGCCTTTCATCTAGTATTACAACATTACATAGCTATTTTTTTCTGGAATTCTTGTTTCCTCGTTGTTTTCCATCCATCCATAGAGTTTGTAAAGTTTAGTGTAATTCATTTTTTTAGTCTATCCCATCTGGTTAGTGTTTGCTGAAGTTCTTTGTTAAACATAGCACACATTCCCAGCATTCATTTTGTTTCTATGTGGCATGTTCTGATTAAATGTGTTCACTACCTGTTGAGCTTGAGCTTTTCAGCATGCACAGCAACGTTTTCCATACACTGACAACCAAAAAGATGTAAAAAAAAAAATAATTCCAGCTTGTGTGGTAGAGCCCAGCCTCTGTCTTTGCTAATAATCAAACTTGATGCTGTGCTGCCATGATTAGTGCCTCTGTGCTGTCTTTCAGTCCAGCTTTGTCCAGCCATAGGTAGGAATATATATGGAAATGTTCATATATACACACACACACACACACACACACATATATATATATATATATATATATATATATATATATATATATATATATATATACAATCTTTACAACACATACTGCACAATTATTTTACTCTCGACAGTGACACACGGAAAAACAGAGAGACTGATAAAATGTTCAAAGGCAATAGCAGTCTGTCGCTAAGCAACTCCCTAAACCCTGTGAGAACGTAAATTAACATGTGCCTCAAACAAAACAGAAACTGATATCTGTTGATGAACACTTTCATTGTTCACTTATGCTGCACTTTGAACAGCCAGCAGTGAGTTAAACAGAAAATGGAAAAAACACAGAACTAAATGTGAGGAAAGAAGAAAGAGAGAACATCAGCAGAGTCGTGGCTCTGTACTGAAACCTAGATAAACAACAACATCTCATTCCCAGGTTATCAAATAATACCCTCACATATATGTGCAAGGTGTCTTCATCTGTGTCATGACACAGCACATCAGGCCGTGGGAATAATGAGACTCGGTTAAACCTCCACCTTATTATGGATGGAAACTTGTTTTTTGTTGCTGCTGTTTTTTTTGTGTGTGTGTTTTTGTAATAACTGTTACTATTTTTTCTTTTGTTATACATCTTTTTGTCCTTATTTCACTTATAGTCATTCAGTGTCTCTTGCACTTTCTTATATTTTCCATCTGTTGACAAGCAGACTTGGTTCACCCCTGAACCCTTAACCAGAAGTTGCTTAATATGATTACACCCCTTAAATAAATTCTACTAGACTTGTGAAATCTAAAACGTGGACATATTTCAAGATTCTGCCCAGTTCACTCTTGACCTCAGAACTTGCTGTTTGAGAAAAACAAACCTTGTTCAAGTTCATAAAAGCTTTTTCCAAATTTGAATTCGGTCACACAATATGCAGATGAAGTTTACACAGTTTGCTTAGTTAGTGTGGTTAATACATGAAGGTTATTTCTTAACACATACTCTGTGTTAGCTATTTCTGTTTAAAAATTATGCTCCAAAAGAACTTCAGATTTGAGCTTCAATTGATATTGAAAAATCAAAAGTGATCATTTGGACTGAGTGGCTTCTCTGCACTCAAAAAACTTAAATGTCACTATTGTCAATTTTAATGAATGACTATTACAGTACAATATATAGTACCAGTCAAACGTTTGGACACACTCAATGTTTGACTGGTACTGTATAACTATAGAAAGTGATGGACACAATTGCGTACGCGGTGACCAAACAGGTTGAAAAGTTATGTCAAGTGGATCAACCTAACTATGTTAAGGAACTCCTGTGGAACTGTTGAACTGACACAACAAAAATTGCCATTGAGTTAACCTGCCAAAACAGTATTTTGTTGAAATTATTTGTTGAAATGAGGCAAGTAAACTTAAACTGTGAAGCGAACATATGAACGTGACAATCATCACCACTGTGTTGAGTGAGGTGCCATTGTATCAGCCGTCTACAGTTTTTAAATTAGTCTTAGCGATTCAATAGCGAGCGAGTCAACCGAGGACAAACTCTGCAGCTTGTTGGCGTTTATTATAACTTTAGCACCGTATGCCAGCTGCAAAGATGAAGCATTGCTTAAGGCTGAAAGAATAAATGGGCACCACTCCTGAGAATCAAACTCAGCTTCGCCATTGTCTCTATTCTGCCTTTGTTTCTTTACCTTCATCCCTGCAAAGTGTCTATGGATTATGGGTCTTTCGAGTGCTTTAACCTGCACTCCTGCACACTTCTCTCCTGACATTCACTCACCCATTCCCATCTGTGCATGTGAAGAAAAGTGTGGGTGTGCAGGTGTATTTGCGTTGTTTTACCACCTAAAACACTCTGCAGAGCCAAGACCTTCCTACCATGTCCCTATTCAATTCCCTTGCCAGTAAGAGTCAATGGAGCACAAAACACCTATCATTTACTGCCTACCTGTGTCAACAAGCCACTGGCACTACCTCAAGCAACAGTATCTCTTACACTCCATCTGCTTTCCTGTAGCTTACACGCACTCACACTCTTTCCTCATCTCTGACACACACACATCCATGCACAGTTCTGTTTGCATACAGCATCACCTTCAAACCCTCATTGAAACCTGTATAAGGCTTGTTATTGCTTTCTTCCCTGAGGCTGTTATATCAACCCACTATTCCTTATGGCTTGGTTGTAGTGGGGTTTCCAGGACCCTGACATGGATCACATTGGCATAAACCTGTTGCAGATTTCCAGGTAACGGTTTAGTAATGATGTAGAAAGAACCAATTCTATGCCACGCAGAGCGAGGGATTGCTCTTTTGCCGTTTCTCCTTGTCTCTGCGTGCACAATTTGTATGCATGCGTTTCTAGTGGTAGCGCTGTCTAGTGTTGATGCCCGGGGCTTTGATGCCTTTAAATGTGTCACCAAGGTCACAAACAGCAGACATATTGATCAAATGACTTGCATAATCTATTTATCAAGCTACCGGTGCTGTTTTGCAAGTGCTGTTTGGCTCCTTGAGGACACATGTCTTAAACGACTGTTTCCCAATCACTCAGTCGGTGGAAATGGGATAGTAGAAAAGAGATCAAATGCAAGCTGTCAGGATATGAGATCTCAGGATGTGAGATGTCCAAATCTGTCAGACTGGACACTAAAAGGTCTTTAACCTGTCTGCTTTCTAGTACAAAGTCTGTGTAATATCCGACTGAGTTCATGTGTGAGTGTTTTCAGGCAGATAATTCATCTGACTGGTGCAGTCTCCTGCTGCCTGCTACATGTAAACACAATCTTACTGAGCATAGATTTGAAACCTTGATGTTAGGATAGAGTCCCACTGATATCAAGAATGATAGTTATCTTTCCTGGTTATTGAATATTACATGTTCATTTTAAGCATATAAGAATGCCTCTAATGTACTTAAACATGCATGCATAGAATCCAAAACCAACAATTAGAGATGTAATGAAATAATATATTTAAAATCAAGTGTTTTATTTAAAACGATAAGTAATACATATAAACTAAACTATAAATATGTACAATATAAATATAATAATGAATAATAAAGTGTCTGGTGAGAAGGAGAAGAGTAGTTGGTGTGCAATTAGGGAAAAGCAGGAAAAAGATCATTTTGGATTTAAAATTTGTTCAGGAGTGAAATGCAGCCTTTTGAATGAAATCTCGGTCTTTGTTCCGAGGAAGGCTAAAAACTGTTTCTCCTCTTCTTTGTCCAGTCTTTCTTTGATCTAAAGGACCATTAAGTGGTTCCATGTCTGGGCTGTTAAATTGATTACCATGTAAAAGCAGGGCCTTTCCCTGTGTTTGGGAGGTTTAGTTTCTTATCTGGTCAGTATCCATCCTGACACTTTGAAGGTGAGGTAAGAGGGTCCTTTTGGCACTTTTATCTTCAGGAGTGTGCCGTACTCACATGTTCAAGATGATTCCATTGGTTTTATGCAGAGGTCTGAGTGAACCAAAAGGGTCCTTGAGGTGAAATGTTGAGCACGCCAGGTCCACAGCCTCTGCCAAGTGCTGTCCTTAAATCATTACTACTATCACTGCAGGCAGTATGATGTCCCCACTTCTAGCTCTCTGACTTCTGCCTTTTAGAAGATATGGAAATCACTCCCCATTATGCTGTTATTGTATTTATCAGGATTTCTCTGCCAGTGATGTCCTACAGTGTCAAGTGTATTGCTTAAACTAATATTAGCCCTGTTGTAAAATAATATAAAATATCCCCAGTACCATCAGCACCCTTTATCGGGATGTTTAGTGCTGGCCTTAAACAGACCATTTGTTTGACTTTCTATACCAGATATGAGGCTGTGATAAGTTGTGCTTCTAGACAATAGCACATTTGTCAAAACTAATATTAGGTCTTGAAGAATCAGGTCCCATCTTATCTTAAAGACCTCCTATTACAATATTACCCCAATAGAGCACTTCACTCTCAGACTGCTGGTTTACTTGTGGTTCCTAGGATACTTTAAAGTAGAATGGGAGGCAGAGCTTTCAGCTTTCAGGCCCCTCTTCAGTGGAACCAGCTCCCAATTTCGATTCAGGAGACAGACGCCCTCTCTACTTTTAAGATTAGGCTTAAGTTTAGTGTTACGGCTGGATCAGGTGACCCTGAACCATCCCCTAATGTAGTTATGCTGCAATAGGCCTAGTCTGCTGGGGGTTCCCATGATCCACTGAGTATTTCTGTTTTATTCAACTCTTTTCACTCCATCACTCTGCATTTATTCATGAATTATTAATAATCTCTGGCTCTTTTCCACAGCATTTCTTTTGTCCTGTCTCCCTCCTCTCAGCCCCAACCGGTCCTAGTAGATGACTGCTCTTCCGTGGAGGTTTCTTCCTGTTAAAGGAGAGTTTTTCCTTCCCACTGTCGCCAAGTGCTTGCTCATAGGGGTCGTTTTGATTGTTGGGTTTTCTCTGTAATTATTGTCGGGTCTTTACCTACAATACAAAGCACCTTGAGGAGACCATTATGAGCTGGCAGTATATAAAATTGAATTGAACGGAATTAGCAATTAAACCAGCCTGATTAACATGTTTAAAATGTAAAGAATAAATGAAAGCTGTTGCTCCAGTTTTTGGCACTTATAGCTTGTCTCTGTCAAAATATTGGACTTTTTTTGTAGTTTTCCATTTGATTTTATGTTTATGAAGAATAAGGTAAGTTACCTGACAGCGCCAACCTTTCCATGATTGATGCAGAGAAGACACTCTTATGGGTCAACAAGCCTGCTGTGTCAAGAAAATTTTAGGCAGTTTATGGAAATAGATTGAGATTTTGAGGATAGGCTCCTTTGCTCCAGAGAATTACGCTTTCTTTATAGTTAATATAAAGCCACAGCAAGCAGTCATAGACCGGAAGTCATTATCCAGTGACTCCAAGATGTCATCCTGCCCAGTCAAGAAATAGTCCCTCACTTTATGCTGCATACAACTGCATTGCGTTATTTTCATGCAAATAAAATATAACATGTTAATTACAAAGCTTGAGAGGCGCTGTTCAAGGATTTGTTGCATTTGGACAGAGCTGAGCTTCCTGTTCCAGTCTTTATGCTGAGCTAATGGGCTCGCTCTTCATATTTTACTGAACACAGAAGGAAATAAGCTTAATAACACACAAATCACACAAAAAGTAACACTTCCATCCGTCTTCCTCAATCCTCAGCTTGACTGCATGGATATTCTCTGAATACTGGTGTTAGCTTCTTCTTTTAAGCAATGAAAGGAGGCTGTTTTTTCCCCTTCCAGGTCTAGTTTATTGAAAGATTATTGAATATGAATCTTTAGTCACTCTCTATGGTGGCATCTGTCCTTTTTCTGTTTCTAAGTCATTACACTCAAAACTGTCTATGAAGATTTTTTTCATCCATTTTTCAAAATCTGATGCTTGATGAATATTACGCTTTGCAGCGCAGCTTGATAGCTGGGTTTGACCCCTTACCACTAAGTAGTTGATCATGTACTACTTATTGAGTGAGTGGTTATGAAGGTCATCTGAGCGTACAGTACACACTCTGTGTTGCTGCACTACCTGATCTCTACCACTCAGCCATTCTCTTCACCCGATTATCATTGATCTGTACTTAGCTTTTCTGTGACTTAACACCAAATACATGCCAGACGTCTTCATCATAGTAAATCTAAACACATAGCCGAATGACTGGAGCTGATTATAAGAACGCTCACATCTTAATTGTGACAATATGCACACACTAGTGTATATTCAAAATAGTTTTGTTGCTGTGTGTAGTTCAGATCATTGTCAGCACACAGCAGATATGTGTGCTTCTGTGTGCTGGGTGAGGTGAGGAAATAGGCAAGTGCGATATTTCTGCCTGTGATTGACACTCAGCGATTGTTCCTGTTTCGTTCATATTTGGTCTTAAATTTCACTTTTATTGTCTTGCACATAAAAAAAACACACAAAAAACACTGTCATTTGTATTAAAGGATTTGCAAACATAAATGGAAAGAATTACTGGTGCTTCATGCTCGTGGTCTCTTTCGAACAATTTCAGTCAAAGTCACGAGGGACAAAATCCACTGTCCTCGTTCAAAATGCATTATAAAAATCTTTAGAAGTCTGAATGGGGAAATTGAGTACCTTCAAAAAGAGTTCTTGGTACAAAATTCATCCCTTGTGTTACTGTCCCTTTGCTGCAGCTCTGCTGCCCATGAAAGCACAAAGAGGGAATTTTATAGTGAAAAGAATGTACTTTGAAAAATACCAACTAAATGGATCTGGCTTACACTTCTGAAGGTTAAGACGCACCACAGAATGCATTTTTGCCCAAAACAAAAACTGTGGATCGTCACACATCACTGACATCAAAATTGCAGTAGCAGAGTGTTTTTTGTTTGTTTGTTTGCCTTGTTTTTTGGTGTACTGACAAGAGGAAAATGTTTCAGCAATCAATAATTGTTCCAATGTATATATTGGTGTGTCAGGATTGTTTTAAGAAAGACTTAGAATGTGTATCTATCTTTAGATTAAAGATATCCTCAGGGTGAGAATAGCCAGTAATGCCATTATAGTGCATGTTTTTCATTTTGTGCTGACACATACTGCTGGGCTTAGCATCAATCCCGGTGTGTTCTTCTAAATGAGATTAAAGCGCATGGTCTCACAGTTTTGTTGATTTTGATGTTTTCGTTGTTCAGGTTTCTGCAGGCAATGTAAGTCTGTCAATTTCTTTCTTTTTCAAGATTATTTTGGGAGATGTATACCTTTATTTGGAGTCAGTAAAGAGAGAGAGAGGAAATGTCGGTAAAGAGAGTAGGGGAATCCATCCGTCTGCTTATCCGTAGTTGGTTGCGGTGGCAGGAGGCTAAGCTGGGGAGTCAAGATGGGTCTATTCCCAGGGTCTCCTCCAAGCTGGGAAAACTTCCAGAAAGAAGGTACCCAGGAGGAGTCCTGATCAGATGCCCAAACCATCTCAGCTGGCTATTTTCACCACAAAGGAGCTACAGCGATACTCTGAACCCCCATGATGTCTGAGCTCCTCATTATATTTCTAAAACTGAGCCCAACCACTCTACAAAGGGAACTTATTTCAGGTGCTTTTATTCATGATCTTATTCCTTCATTCATTACCAGAAACTCACGAGTGCAGATTATGGAATGTCACAAGTGTGACACACCATTTTCAGCAATTTAGCAAACCCATTTATCAAGCAAACTGAAGTAATTTAAATGCATTATAAAAGAAAAAGCACAAACCTAATAGGGGTAGTGTGAAAATCTGTGGAATTGTTGGTGTAAGATGTGCATGAGATGTGTCTGAGTGTTGTAAGGTGAAGAAAAACAACATGAAGGAACTATGAAGAGAAGCTCAGAGGTCGTGACACGGCAGCCAGGCAGGAGACCAAGGGAAGTGTAAGCAACAGCTTTATAGTCTGGGAACACGTGGCTCAGATCTTCCCATTTGGCACTGACAAGCCTTCCCCTGCCCACCAGGTAACTGAAACACATCCAGAGGAAATCAGAGTTGAGAGGAAAGGGTGGGGGGGCTATCACAGCTGGAACATCGATTGACTGGCAAATCAAAAAAACTTCACCTTCTGGCTTAACGCTCTTTTCACCAAAACTGTGCAGAACACCCGCATTACTGCTGCCGCTGCATCGACCCGCCTGTCTATTTGAAGCTTCATTATACTGCCACTCGTGAACAAAATGCCAAGCTACTTAAACTCCTTCACTTAGGGCACCAGCTCATTGTCTACCCACAGGGAGCAGTCCACCATTTCCGGCAGGAGTAGGGGAAGGACGCAGTGAATTGTCTGGCTGAGCAGGAACTCACTATTAAATGTGACCATGTAGTGTCTTCCCAAACCACACAGCAATTGGGTTACTCCAAGTCTGTCAGTTTCTTGATGTGTTCTCACCTAAACTTCCAGACAGTACATGTGGTTTGGGGTGTTAAATGCCATTGAAATAATCCCTTGTACGCTATATAGTTTAATTAACACTGAAGTGTCACTGTAGGCCTTTATTGTATGGAAATGACTACATATTTCTTTCTGTTTTCAATTGAGTATTCAAATATTTATTCTGCTTTTAAGTTACACACTACAAAGCTATAGATATTCTGTCAATACCGTAGTAGCCTAATGTCAGTAATCACTGAGTCTTATGTGCTTTTCTGATAAACGTTTTCTTATTGAATCTCTCCCAACTAACTTTCTTACAATTCTGTGAAACGTATAGAAATTGTCCCACAACAGTCATTAACTGCCTGCTTGTGAGTCGCAGTCTGGATTGATGTGACTGCCTGAAGAAATAGCATCCATTCTGGATATTTTTTTTCCACCTTGCTTCTTCTGTGAAAATGGCTTATCCCAGATGGTTTCTGACAGCAGTTAAGCACTAACATAAAGTAAATGTAGTGTGAAGACAGTTCTCATCATGCAAGAATAGTAGGTATGTGTGTGTGTGTGTGTGTGTGTGTGTGTGTGTGTGTGTGTGTGTGTGTGTGTGTGTGTGTGTGTGAGAGAGAGAGAGTGTGATGGAACTGGAACAAATAGGATGTGTTAAAACTCACAAACTGTCTGCAAGTATCAATCTTCCGCTGACATAGCTCCTATTCTGCTTACTACAGATGTATTGCATCAGGCAAACCGATTAATTTTCTGTTTAAGGATTTTACATTTTAATCGCATTGATGTTTTCCAGTTAATCAGTTTGTTTTCAGTGAAAGTTTGCTTGCTCTGCCTTTCAAGTATAACAAAAACAATCCCAAGCATGCCATTAAAATATATTTACTTTAGTACAGAACAGAATTTGTACAATGGATACAGAGGGTGTTTTAGATTAATTTTAGATTCAGACTGAATATATGTACACTGTGTAAGTCTCCTTCATCACATGAAAACCAGGGCAGTTTTTTTCTTTGGGAATAAATTTCAAGTGGTTCAGACATGCCACAGAGAGTGTGCTCGGTATTAGTGTCCCCTGGTGATTCTGTCCAGCTCTATGAACAATGCCTGCAGTGGAGACTTATTGATTGAATCAGTTCCCCAGTTACAAAATGCCCAATTACTGCCAAATCACATGATTGTGTCATTCATCCCTAATGGAAAAAAAAAATCTGAATTAGAACTATCACTTCTGAAGCTGGCATTCCCCATTATTACTATCCCATGTCCTAACATCTGTCCTTAGTGAAAACTAGCCAGGGCTATATTTAGCCTCCCGTCCGGCTTTATATAGGTCAAGAATCCCATCCACACACAGTTCCGCTGCTTCACTTCAAGGCTGTAGCATATTTGTTGCCGTTGTAGGATCAGCATTAATATACAGCTTTAAGGTATCCTCAGTGTCTCATAACCATGTCAAAATCCAGACCAAAAAAACCCCACAAATAGTTATTTGCACGTTGTGCCAGGTAATTTAGTTTCTCACTGTTAAAGCAAAACCCAGTGTGAGAGTGAAAGCCACCAGTGTTTTTGCTTAGTTTCTGTGGCTATCAGGTGTTTCCCTTCTTGTGGCTTCCCACAGAGAAAGTGCCTGACAACAACTGAAGCATTGTGGCTTTGAAGTTTTTTTGATAAACCTTTCCCACCCACAGGCTGTTCAATTCCGCATTATTGGCTTTAAAAAACGTACGTAAGCAGAAACAGCATTTTTTTTTTTTTGGCCACTTTTATGCCACTACTCCAAATGGTTTCACAATTCACGCCCACACTTGGAAGACCTTTATGACCTTTGGCCTTTCACTTTTTTCAGAGCAATGACAGGCTGAGTAAAAACTATAATTGGGCCATATTTACAGACAAAGACAAAAAAAAAGTCTGTGTAAATGAGGCACTATGTCTCCAGGCTGTATGTGGGGTCCCACATTGTAGTGCAAGCCAATTATAGCACAGGATAACTGCTCATTTCACCAAACAAAAATAAGTCCCAAATAGCAACCTTTGCCATCTATCATCAAACCACCAAAGAAGCAAATGATATCACTGGTAATGATAGTATTGCCAATAACAGTAGAAAAATAATAACAGTAATAATATTCCTGTGGAAAACATGCAACTCATAATGATTCTGAGGTCGCTGCTACATAGCAACACGCACATAAATTCAGTTAAACCAGTGGGCTGGATAGATTTGCTCAGATCAATCAAAGTGGGGAAAATTAGTTTTCTTGGTTGCTAAATGTGGTGGTTTGAAGACACATTTGTCATGCAGCAACATCACTACTGGCTTTCTTTTTGATTAAGTTGTATGTCAAATTAGGTAAAATTGCTCAGGTGGTTATTCATGCTCATTTAAATGAATACACAAGAGTTTTAATAGTTATGTGGCTCATCAACAGTAATGTTAATGTGTTTTTATGCTTTGAAGAGTCAGGCCAAATTAAGTTTAGCTTTGTGTGTTTTCATCTGAAGGTTAGCAGTCAGGGTGGGGCCTTTGTGTCCTCTGGGCAGTCCAAAGACATGCATGCTAGTTTAACTGGTGCTTCTAAACTGGCTTTGTGGAGTAACTGGTTGAGTCCTCTGTGTCTCTGTGATCAACTGGCAAACTGTTCAGGGTGTACCATGCTTCCCCGTATATGGAACCTCGATGAATATGCCATTAAAAAAGCAGTACATGACCTTTTGTAAGTTCACAGTGAACAGAAACAGACAAACAGAAAAAAAGTTTTTTGGGGGGCATCATTAGTGGAGAAGATTTTGTATCATTAGTAGATGAAAAAAAATTGCAAAAGAAGCAAATTAAGATATGACACTCAGCCAACGCATCCCGTCTTATGCAGATAATTTACAGTATAAGCACTTGCTAAATAGTGCAGTGTGTGTGTGTGTGTGTGTGTGTGTGTGTGTGTATATATATATATATATATATATATATATATATATATATATATATATATATATATATATATATACGCACACACACACACACACACATATATACCTTGTGCAGCAAAAGCTTATTAGTCCAAATTGGTCATTTGTAGCAAATTGCATTGCATGTTCCCACCCTGGGAAATGTATCTGTAAACTACAAGAAAGACTTTCAAAAGGAAATAACTGTTAAATGTAAGGCACTTCCCTGATAACTAATTATTTTTTGAATTGTGCCAGATTCACAGCAGACATTTTAAGCACATTATTTTTGTCACTTGAACAAAGCCATCTGATTAAGTGTTGTCATAAAAGAGATCCTGGGCCAATTAGATTTAAAAAAAAAAAAAAAGATGGGCTCGCAGGCAAAGAACAATCTGCAGATTTGTTTCCATGCCAGCTCCAACAGACGGAAAGTGACGAGGAGGGAATGTGGGAGTCGAGATGGGAGAGGCGGATGGGCTTCTTTTTTTCAACAACAGCTTCTTTTTCAATGACAGGGCTCATCAAAACCTTCTAAGTTAATCAGAGTTCAGTTAGTGTGCATGCTAAGTGGATATACTTAAAATAAAGGTGTGTCTCTGAAGACCAGGCATTCTGTCAGCAATCTCTAACCTTTTCCGTGCTCATTTTTAATGGAATGGAGAACTGGCAGTACAGTAATTGAGCCAAATCGAATCATCCCAGCCCCCTTAAACAGGCTGCAGAAGAGTTCTTTTCCTCACAGACAGTAGTAATATAAAGGAAAATTGTATTTGAGTAGGTGCTGAGTTTATGTTTGGCTGCAAATCAAAACAAAAATCCTAAGACATCTCTCAAAGGCATACTATAAGTTAATTACGTTAAAGCAATTCTAACTGAGGCTCTTGTCTGCCTAAATGGAGAGTTTCATTAGTGGATTGCGGCAGAGTAATCTAAAGAGTAGGGGGCCACTGTAACCCCTAAGGTTTGCCTTGGGAGGACTGTCACAGAATGCAATGCATGTTAATCTCCATTTTCTCGATTATGTGCGGGCCACTGTCAGTACAAACTGTTTGTTCAAAGTCAGGGTGACTTTCTTTTGCCCTGCTTCGCTCCTCTGTAGCGCACAAAAGGGGGGCATGATAAGAAATGGGAAGAAACAAGAAGATGAGCAGAGGAGTAAACACTGAGACAGGTGTCTGGCAAGGGACAATGATTAGATTTATAAACCAGCCAATGTTATTTTCTCTGCTTGGAGACTGCTGTAAGACATTAAGTGCTAACTGAAGCTCCCAGGGTCCCACTCCACAGACACCTTTCCTTCATGTATCCAACCTCGAGCTCCCCGTCCTCTTCTCCCGTTTTCACTCACCGTGCTTCCAATATCTCTTCTTCCCTTTTCTCTTGGGTGCCTTTAGAATTTTCTTCTTTGTGTCTGCCCAAGATGGATTGGCCTCAAAAGCACCCTTTTTGCTTCCATCACCATCCTTGCATTTTCTTCTCCTCAGGCAGGGGTGTGTCATCCATCCTCCTGTCTCCCCAGACCAGTGGCTGATGCACAACATCCAATATTTTCTCCAGCTGGAGTGGATCTGAGCACATTAGGGATGGGTCTGTTAAGGTGTTCAGACTTGCTCCCGCTATACCCAGGGACCATTTTTCTTCATTTGAGCGTGTCTGTCTTGCTGCCAATAATATAGATTTTCTATCAGCTCCTAAATCATGGCTCCATGATTGGGAAAGTGATTAGTCAGGTCTCTCTGATATGAAAATTCTAGTATCAATTTTCATGTCTGTCAGGGCACATAGCCTGGTGTATTAAACCACTATTTGAACAGTTAGACAAAACATTCTTTCCTTCACCCCCATCAGCTTCCCACTGGAGCGGGCTCAGTTTTATTCTGCATGCAAACTCATGGGCAAAATCTGTCAGGAAAAGAAATCGCCACAGTGCAAGCATCCATATCCTGATTCCACTTTTTATTCAAACAGCTTTATAATTTCACAACCTGTTCAAGGCTGGAAATAAGCTTATTAGGTTTGCAGAGTCGGGGGCCTGACACGAAGATTAATATTTCTGAGGCCCACAGAGGGGTAGTAGCTAGAGGAAAAGATCATTTAACAGAGGAGACATTTTATTCAACAGTTTGAATGAAGAGGCCAATGGTTAATGTATCTTTTTTTTCCTTTCTTTCTCTCTTCATGTCTTCCTTTAGGTCATCTGATGGTGTGTGCACAGCAGGAACAGTGGTGGTGAGTCGTTTGAAAATGGGGGAGATGGAGGAAGTTGATGTGGACCACATCACCACGGACATACCGTCACAGAAGGTAGAGTAGCAGGCTAGACAAAGCAGGAGCAGGGGTCTCTGTGCGCCAGACACCTCACGCTAACGCTAGGATTAACAGGCACTGCTCAAGTCCTGCAATGAGATTAAATAAATTTGAGTAAAACCTAATAGGGATTTACAGGATGTGAGTATGTTTAATGTCTGAACGCCTATATGGGGAAACAGAGAGGGTTTAAAAAAAAAACCGACATTGACACACACATGCAAATCTATTTTGTTTCCCTAAAACCATTATGCATATCCTCCGCTCTTAACTGGGCTCTGAAGGAAAATGAAGAAGAAAAGTGTTCTCCCGCAGAGTCTTTGAGGCCCCACCAAATCAAAGTGGAGTTGTGCATATGTACTCCTGATCTGGACCATGATTCATCAGGTGAATTCATGCGATAGAGCCTGTGCTCTGGGAATTAAAACATAAAGAAGCTCTTGTGATATTTCTGATCTGTAAAGAGGAACAGCTCTGCAAAGCAATGTAGAGGTTTGTAGTCAATGCCTGTTGTTGATTTGCTGTTGTCTGTGTGTGTACTGTAATTGTGTGTTTTTCTATGTTGTGTTTATGTATGTGTGTGAATCACTGTCTTATATAATTGACCAAGGGCCTCTACATGGCTGACTGGCTTTCTATTCTGCCTACCCCTGTTCATGGTGCAGGGAGGTTCCCTGCTAGGCTCCAGCGTGTCACTGAAAATCTGCCCATGTCGCCTTGATGAATGTGTTGCCCTGTGCGAGCATGTGCGCGCGTGCGTGTGTGTCTTGCCACAGCATATTTCCTCTTGTGTATTCTTTCTGTTGTTGAAGATGAAGGAAGGAAAGAAGGAAGGGTATGACAAACACTGGGGAAGGCTCACTTTAGACTCAGGACTCACTTGTAGGGAAGTTCTTTTGTTCCTTACTTGGTCAAAGTAGCTTAGTCATGTTCATGTGCTGCTGCCTGAATTTGCATATTTGCACGTGTTTGTGAGTCTGCGTTTGATCAGTCCATGTCATTGCTTGGGTGGTCACTGCCCATGAATATCCCAGTGATCCTGCAAACATAATCAGCTGAAACAAGAAAGAGACTCCAGTCACCTTTGATCTGATCTCTTTACATATTTTAGTCTACAAAGCGCCATCGAACACATGCTGTCCGCTGCCTACAGTTACAATGGGACTCCTTTTGCAGCTGAGGCCCTTGGCTCATTGTTAATACTTTTCACTGGAAGAGACCTTACTTAGTGAAATCTGCCCTTTTTGTCCAGCAGACACAGCTTACTCTGGAGTTTGTGTGTGTGAGCGAGTACAGCTGTTGGTTGATGTCTGTTTTATTCAGGATCAGTTTCTGAGCTAGGAGAGGTGATGGATTGTCCCCAGCAGTCATTAAAGTCCTTTTCTGGGGACAGATTTGGCTGTCTGGCTGTGTTAAATGGTTCATCAGACAGGCCAGAGATGGCATACAGAGAGCATGAAAGATTGTTAGCTGTCAAGCGTCTGCGTTGCTTTGATGAAGAAACTCAGGCATGATTTTTTTTAAAAAGCAGGGGATACGTCATTTTAACTGGTGTGCATGTGTGTTTTACCAAAAGCCGAGTGTAAGATTTCAAAAGTACACTTTTATAGTATCTTTTATATGAATTTGACTATTTTATACATTTTAATGTAGCAATATGACGCAAACTCCAAAGGTTTGTAACAGTTTCTTTCATCTTTTTCAGGACCAAAACCTCAAGAGTAAAACATGTAAGAAATTAGTTAATCATACTACACTGTAGTACTGTGTTTTGTTATATTACCTAATAACATAATAACAAGACTATAATTAACATGCTTAATTAACATGCTGGGTTGATGATAAAGTCTTATTTTTATTTGTTATCATCTTATTCAGTGGCTATGCTGGCACTATGCTGCAGTGTGCTGTATATCCAGAGTGTGATTTGCTGGGGTGGTATGTCCCTACATATCCTGCGTCTGCTAAATTATTTTTTATCCCTGCTGGGGAAACAGACAATGACTTTCAGTGCTGGCGATCCCATGACAGTAGAGATGACACTGTATTTACTTTTCATTATCTCACCATTATCCAAACCACTGCCTCAATGTGAAAACGACCCCCAACTAAATAAAAGAGAAATGAAAAGGATTCAGATCATCAGATTTTCCAGGAGCCATGAAAAAGAAATCCTAGAAATATTCCTACTGAGTGTCAGTCACGTGCCTGATCATCGACATCAGAATTCCTTACAAAATTTGAGGTCTGTAACTTTTTGACAACTTGTTGATTTGCTGTTATGCGTCTGGCCTGCTGTCTGTGACATCCTGCAGTTAGAAACCAATGAAGGCTATGAAGGCGTCTGTGAAGAAATGTTATGTGCACAGTTTGTTGGCTGTGCGAGTGATGGAACAGCATCTGTAATAGGGCAACAGAGAGGAGCAGCCACGCTCCTGTTTGGAAAGATCAACCCTAAACTGAAAGTCATTAAACTCCAAATGTCAGCTGTTGATCACAGTAAATGGAACAGGATGCGTCTTTCCCTGTCCAGAGATTTACAGATTTGGGTAAAGGAGGGGGGCAGACTGCAGACAACGGTCTACGGGAAAGCAGAAGTCCGTCGTCAAAGCTGACTGTTTTCTTAGGAATCTACTGTAGTGGAATATCATTATTCCACTACAGTAGATTCCTTCAGACTGACAGCAGTTTGTGGTGTTGCATTTTGAGGCTTCAAAGTATTTCGGACCACTTTGACTCCTGAATTATTTTAATGATGTCACGCCCCTCTGCAACTGCTAATTGCCTTCCATTGGCAGCGCAGGAGACTCTGGGTGCTGCTGAGACTTAATTGCCAGTTGTCTACAGCTGATAAAGATAAGTTATTGTTTTAAAAGAAAAAAGCTGAAAATTTTAAAACACTCAGCTGGGTCCTAATATTTGGAACCAGAGTTACCCTCTGTTGGCCAATTGCAGGTTTATGGCACCTCCACAGTGGCTTCTCTTGTCAAACTGGAAGCTACGTCCATATTTTTTGTTTGTTTGTTTGAGAAACTTTCATTTTGGAAAAATGCACCAAAACTAAGCAGAACATTAAATTACTCATATGAGAATGGGTTTTCCTTCCTCTGTAGGTTACTGTTGCAATGATTAAGTAATGAAATAATCACATTAAAAATAATGGATCTGTTGCCCAGTAGCACACTGTAATTGAGAGATTAAAGCCGTGTGGTCCTACATCTCTGCTAGGAAAAATAGATCATTTACTGTATGTCAGTTGATAGTAATTTGAAAATTACCGTCAGCAGAGTAAACCACATTATACATGGTGAATTGGTAATTACGGTGAGGGTATAACTAGTCCACCACCCAGTGAAGTGACTCTGTTTCTAACTCGTGTGTGTGTGTGTGTTTGTATGTGTGTGTGTGTGTGTGTGTGTGTGTGTGTGTCAACAGTAAGAGCATTGAATCAGCAGGAGTGTGCTTCTTATGTTTCAATATGGGGCTGGTTTTTAAAGGGTTTTTTTTGTTGTTATTATTATATATTGTTTTAATGTAGTTATGCTAATGTGAACAGTTTCATGAGTTCGCAAGTAGCCAACATGGATCAAACCACCTGAATTTTATCTGCTGACTGTAGCTTTGACACTGATGTACCTCTGAGTGTCAAAGCTAAATTACGATTTTCAAACCCAAACTGCCACCAGATTACAGTGTCTGTCGTACTGTATCAAGTCTCGCGCTGCACGTGAATGTGAACGTCGTCACAAGTGACAGCTGTGATCAAAGAGAAATACTCCACCTGTTCCTGCTGACGTTTGCCGGTTCTCACCTTTTCTTTTCTTCTGTGCTTTCCAGTGTCCACTGGTATGTGAGTCTGCACACCATTCCTGCACCGACAGAGAAAATAACCCACTGACCGGGCCAGGTATGAGTCACACCCTGAGCACCTGTAATTTCAGCACTTACTGCTGGATAATGTTGCTATAAAAATGCCTCTAATTTCCCCTTCTTGAAAGAACTCTTTAATGGCCTTGAAAGAAAGCTGGAAAGACTATTATAATGCATTTAATACATTATAGTAGTTAACATCATGTAATGTCTTTATCTAAAAGTCTGTTAATGTTCTGCATCTGTTTAACCTTGAGTAACCTTTCCATGAATAAGATTTGAAGCTTCTCTGCTGTATCCTCCTTTGATTAAAGAATTCATATCCTCTCTCTGCTTTCATTTACAAGGAGTCTTGGTGATTTTAGAGAATAGTGAGAGGTAGCTGACAACAATGTAAGCCAGCTCAGTTCTTTGTAGACTAACTGAAGATGAGGATAAGATGCCACATGAGCTGCGTGAGACTAATTTAGTGGCAACACAGAAAGTCAGCTCACTCACTGGTGAGGAAGGAGAGAATCGTAGCGAGAAAACGTAAGACGCGTAGACGGAAAAGTGATAGACTTGAAAAGGTCACAACTCCTGCTGTGTTAAAACTTCACAGCCCTTTTTTTCAAAGCTTGGGAAACAATTTCTTTTTTTAATCACACATCCACTTTTTCCTGTACCTGGATACCCACAGCCTCCCTGAGCTCCCTGCCTGTTGTCATGGTGTCATTGTTGCTTACTGTTTCTACTGTGATTAACTAGTGAACTGCAGCCATGTTTGCAGGTGCACATCTGCAGCCTGTCAAAACAATACCCTCCCTGCAGATACAGCCAGATTGAGTAATGCAATTTAGTCTTCCACTTTTATTACCTTTCAAAATGAGCATGCAGAGAACGGGGAGATAGCAGAGCCCACGCGCAGCAGTTCTCGGTAAGTCATTTTCTTAAGAGGTGTCAGGAAGGGAAACGGAGGCGTCTGATTGGTGGTCAGATTAGTGCGGTGGCGGGGGGGGGGAGCCCGGGGGTTAATCCGCTTCTCTGATGGAGGTGGAAGTCAGCAAACTGTTGCTCCTCTGATTAAGGTTGTGTCCTCACCCACTTTCTCTACATGTATCCCTTGCTCCCCATTTATTTTTGTCAATCCATTACAGTTTTTCTAATCCCCATGCCAACAATTTTTGAATTTCACATTTCATTTAGATACAATTAAGAATCCTCTCAGGGGTCATTCAGGCTAGTCTTAATTAAATTGCCATTAAATTGAGTATCTTCAGCATCATAGAAAAAGACTCCTTAGCCTGTCTACAGTCTGTTTGGCCTATAAATATTGTCCTTAAGAGAGACTCTGTTGTCTGTGGGGGCCTGAATTTTTATTCACATAAACTTTGATGTGGCAAATTTGAAAACAAATTGCTTAGAAGCCTATCTGCTAATACGTGGTAAAGTCAGTAAAAAGTTGCATGAGAAACACTAATAGAAATGCCTTTCGTGCAGAGGTTTAAAAAATCTCTTGCGGCATTTCTGAAGTGCTCACCATGGTTACTGCATGGCAGTTTAAAATTTGATTCTGGGCATGTCTGCTGTTTACATCTTTTCAATATATTCTTTATTATTCTCATCATCTCGATAGCCCATGAAAAGAAAAATCAACATTCCCTTGATTTTAGCAATACTTTGCTAATTCATGCCTGTGGCACTTTGCTTCAAGGCCACTTGTTCCTCCATCTATTCATTCATCCATCCATTCAGCTTTGCGTTCATCCTCTTAACTGACCATCCAACTAGGGCTGCAGGAGGCTCAAGCCTACAACAAATTATTTTGGGCAAGAGGCAGGTTACATGCCAGAACAGTTCCTTGTTAGCCTTGTGATGGGCTAACACGCATCCCATCACTATGACATCCACACCTACTGAAATGTGTTATCACCAACTGGCCTAACGTGCATGTCTGTGGGGGAGAAAACAGAGCATCTAGAATGAAGCTGTAATGTAATGTAAACTCCGGAAAGAAAGGCCCCGGGAAGGAGCTCAGAAACGTCTTTTCTGTGCCTTCACCATTTGTTCCTCCATCCATTTTCTTCCACTTATCCTTTTCAGGGTCACGAGGGGGCTGGAGCCTATCCCAGCTGTCATAGGGCAAGAGGCAGGGAACATCTGTTCCTGTTCAGTGTAATATATTTAAATACCTGAGTGTTAGTACACTTTTTCAGAGGGTGCGTGTTAACCATGGATTTGTTATGGACAATTGCAAGCTTTGGAGTAACATAGAACTATGTATGTATTGCTAATATCTATTCAAAATACCAAAACAGAGTGCGCGGGATCAGGTGGTAAGGAGAAATGTTTGTTGATGGTTTTACAACACTAAATGAAGTCTACAGCACAAAGCAATAATCCAAAGTAATTTATTGCTGGATTTGGTCCCTGGATGATGATAATAACTAAACAATCAAATTCTTTTTGTTGTCGTTTTGTTTAGATTTGATTTCAAAAGGTCACCCAGTTTTCACTTGTAAACTAGTTTCTGTTAAACCACATATAAAGCCACTGCTTAAGTCAGTCAAGCAGCACATATTTTTGACATTGCATCCTAAATTAATACTCTTGCCACATAAGAACTCCCACTGTAGTGTACCTTCTGGAACCCATCTGCGCTGAAGGGCATCACTGAACTTTAACACTCGAGGACGAATGACGTAGCGGCATGAGGATTAATGGCTCGGACACTTGGTTTTAAAATGAGGACTTAGACAGACGACCTTGAAAGAAGAACAATTTGGGGCCAAACTGTGTTATAATACTGTATAAGGGTTTCTTATGGAGACCGTTCTCTCACTGCCAGTAGGACCAAGTGGATGGCTCCCATTTCTGAATTTAGGCACAAAAAATAAAAGTCTGCAGTGGATGTTTGACTACCCTTTGCAAGACTGTCAAGGTTTCACTCTGGGTGCTTCAGCTCCTACTTATTGAGCGACTTCCTCTCTGACTATAGCTCTACAAACGCAAAGGAGTACTACACACAGTTTGAGGCTCACGGCTTTCTTGCCCTCTGCTGCTAGCATGCAGATAAGAGCATTAGAGCTGTTTTCGTTTCCAGCCTTCAATTGCTGCTATTAGCCGCTCTGCAAAAAAAAAAAAAAAAAAAATGAAGATGGGACTAAACGTGAAGCAGTTCTAATGGAAAAGCTGGGCATGGGGGTTTGTAAGCAAAGTTTCAAAATGATTCAATGGAGTGTTCCTCAGTGTTGCGCAATAAATAAGCAATTAAAATGTAAATGGAGGAAATAATAAGGCAAAGATTAGCAGGACAAGGCTATGTGTTTTGCTCTGCTGTGCTGTCTACTGGAGAGAGAGAGAGAGAGAGAGAGAAGGCCTTGAAAGATGAGCAACTCCTTATCTATAGCAGACACCATTATTGATTATAGAATTTAATTTGTGCTTCATACCTCACAAGACTTTTCAGACTTTTGAAGTCTGTCTGTTCAGTGGCGTCCTTGAGGCAGGCAGCTGTCAGAGTTGATGTAGAAGTCTGTTTACCTTTAAAGAGAAACCCTTTAAAATTTATATTTGAGGATGTGATGTATTTTCTGCTGTGTCATATCGTTCTGTATACTTTTCTTTTACTTTGTTCCCCCCATCCCTTTGTCTTCCTCTTACAGTGTTCAAGAACCCAGTATGCAAGGTGTACAGATTTCAAACAGTGGACAGCAGGTGGTTGCTTGTGCGGGAACAAATGGAGGAGTGCACTCTGTCATTCAGTATCCCCAAACAGCTGCTCTCGCTGTACATTCAGGAGGACATGATCAGGTAGGTGCATCTGAAAAATCAGACATGTTAATGGTGTCAATCTAAACTTCTTGTTCTTGTCATGGACTGCAGGTTAAGGACCTAAATGCAGACTCTGGAGGCAGACTGATTAAACAGAAGGCGAGACTTTTATTTTGGCTGACTCACCGTTTTCCGAAATAAAGTCCAAAGTAAATTTTTAAAAAAGAAAGAAAGAAGAAGAAGCATAAATTCAAAATTAGCCCAGGAGATCACAGCAGGATATCACATGAGGGGCACTTAGCAGACACATCAACAGAGACTGAGGGGAAGACAGGATTATTTATACATGTGAGGTGATCAGGAAAGTGGAGACAGCTGGGGCAGACTAGACAGATTTGTAGATGATCAAGACAATGCGGTGGTGTAAGGAGTAAATCAAAGCATAGGAGATAGCTGACTACCAAAGTAAAACAGGAACTAACTCAGAGTCACTAAACACAACAGACAACTATACTAATATAGGAAGATAAGGACAAATAAGAAACTCTATAAACAGTAATTAGAACTCAAAACACAACAAGAACTGAAAAGCTTAAAGTACAGAAAGTTCAAAACCTCGAGTGAATTAACAAAAACAAACTAGAACATAGAATCACAATGAAACCAAAAAGAAAATGCCTGAAAATGACTAAGAACTAAGACATTAAAACATCACACAAGGACACGGGGGAGGTTGAAAACCAAGAACACAAGGAACCAAACAGCAAAGTAACCCTAAATAACTTTCAAAGGAAACAAAATTCAAACATGAATCAAAACTAAAGCAAGAACCTTAAATCCAAAAGATCCAAAGATAAATCCCTACAATAATCCCAGCCTCAGAATATAGAAATCAGGACCCAAATATATGGAAACCAAGACAATAACCCAAACTCAAAGATTAACTAGAAAACTAAAATACACAAAACAATCACAAACCCACAATAAACCTATAGACCATGACAGTTCTGTTAGTTCCATCCATATTTAAATGGAGCCCACTGCTTTAGTTTATAACTTCAGCCAAAAAATAAATAATATAGCTGCAATTAAAATAGAGTCTAGTTAATACTCTGTGAGAACGAGAAAAAGTTAAGAGCATTCCCTCAGGCTCAACCGGTGATTATTAAAGCAGATCATTCTTTAACTGGCCTGTTGTATCTGGCAGCCCTTTCTCATACATAACACATAAACGAATGCATACACACACACACACACACACAGATTCACATGAATTCTTTATGCTCACATCAATCCAAGGCACATAAAGATCCAATCAGAGATTTGGATGAACGTGCTAGTAGGAGGATGTTTTCCATTTGTAATCACAGCATGCGACAAAAGCATCCCACAGACACACAACTTCAAGGACACATGTCCACCGGGCCCTTTGTCATCAGTTTACCTGCCAAACATTCACCTTCCTAAGACCATCGTTCCCCTCCTTCTGTCTTATTAACCTTACTTACTGTTGCTCTGCAAACTGATAATTTAAATCATAACTAAATTTGGAAGACAATTATAAAATATTTATTAAATGCGTTATCTGTATAATACAGCTCATGAGCACTCAGCAGGCTTGACGCCGTGACTACCATATGCAATGTTTGTTTATTAACAGGCGTGTGCGCCGTATCTCCAGCTCGGTCGCTCAAGCACCTCTTCTGTAATCCTCTTTAAATGTTGTCTTTCTCCACGGTGCCTCTCCATTTTGCCGATTCCGTCAGCCAAGCTCACAGCAGTGCTAGCTCAGGGTTTTTAATGATTCAGTTACTGCTGTAAAAGTTGTGAGTGCAGCAGCGGATGGTGGGTGGCTTAGTTTGCTTTACCACTCTGTGATAATCTTGGATATTTCTTCCGTCTATTTGTTAGCTTTGATGTCTCCACTCATGTTCTAATCTAACTCTGTGAGCACAGAGGTGGCAGAGCTCCCTTCATTTCTCCAGTGGAGATGCTGTGGCGCCTCGTGCATGTGTGCGTCAGTGTGTGTGTGTGTGTATATGTGTGTGTGTGTGTGCAAACATAATGAATGCATGTGTAGTAAAGTGTGTGGGTGTCGATAAAACCTCCCTCATTAAGAGCTGTCTGGTTTCTCATTAATGACAAAAAAATTGTCCCCTTGCTTTTGGTGTTAATTAACAAGTATCGTGTCTGTGTGTCAAGATCATATAGGTGACATTTTGACATCCAGCATCTTTGTTTACACTTCTTTACATTTGCGATCTGGATTAATGGCTTTGCTTGTTGGATGGAGCTGTTTTTTTCACGACAAACTCAATTTATTGTGATAAAAAAAAAAGCTTACTTTTCAGTGCAGTAGAAGTCTTACTGGCCCCACACAAAAGGCCTTCAGTGATTAAATTGAACAGTCACTATAATGCACCACGAAACAAAGGTGCCCCCATGACAGGTCTTTTTATCAGCCCGACTCAGTTTTAGCACATTATGCTACTTTAGTTTTGTCCATTGTTTTTTGTTTTGTTTTGTTTTAATATGTAAGCATGATATGTCAGTAAAAGAAAAAAAAATCATTGTTTAAAATAATTACAAACATATATATATATATATATATATATATATATATATATATATATATATGTTATAAGTTGTTTTTTTTTAATTTTCTCGTATTTTTAATTTTCTCATATACCCTTCTTCTTTTGGTTTCTTGTCCTGTAGGACATTGCTTTCTGTCCATCAGTTTTTTCATTTGCATCTAAGTCTTTTACTGAAGGAGATGCTACTTCAGTCGGGGCCACTATGGTCAATGAATTTTCTTATCTGCCACAATGTGGGGAGCGCAGCAGCAAGACCTCAGCACAAAACAGAGCAGGCAACAATCACAATAGATATCTCATTAAGTTAGATGCTAAAAAAACTACTACTAAAAATGACTGCTGGATTATCAGTATTTGCAGCAGCATTGATACCAACAGTACCATCTTTGCCTCCTCCAGCTGACACACAACTTCACAACACACTGCTGCAGACAGGCAGGCACACAACCCCTCCCCTCACTGGCAGCTGAAATAGTTGATATTCACAACACTGAATGACACAAACCTCAACATTAGTTGTTTAACTTTTTACAATTACGCCAATAGCTGCATTATTATTAAGATGAGTAACTATGGCTAGTAATTATAGACCTAGTAATAAAAAGATAACATAGTATGGGAGCTAGGCAGCAAATGTTATCAGTCCTGCCAGTCTGTAACACTAATAGATAGTGTTAGCTTAACAGGACAACACAATTATTTGTGTTTAAAAAGTTTTCTGGGTATCTGTATCAAGTCTGAAGTTCTAGTATTGTGACAACTCTGTTAGATCCTGCATAATGGGGAGAAGCTGAATGGGAGGTGGATGGCAAAGTGGCTTGCAGAGGCACTGAGATTTGCCGATTGGATGCCTAGAAGAGTAATGCTACTGAGCTGAACTCTGTGGCCTGCCTAAAATAAAGCTATGCTTAATTTTATATGTAAACAGAATACATTTGGTGCTGTCTGGAAAGTGTAAAAAACTGCATAATGTACCATATTATTCAAAATGCAGCTGATTTAGTGTAAGTTGTTTAGCCTTCCACAATGAATTACAAGACAGGAGAGTATTATCAGAATATTATTGTTGGACTTTGAGACTTTTAGTGTTAATCAACAATGAATATTCACTTGGCTGGCAACAATATCCAAGCAATA
>JAMQGT020008266.1:0-52679 GCA_024447675.2 Pterophyllum scalare
TGTGTTATGTCATTATCTACTTGGTTCAGTTACGTATTGCTTTAAAGTAAAGACAACTAAACACAGTTAGGAGCCACAAAAGACACAAACAGTTTGATTTTAAACATATTTTAATTATTACTATAGTCATAGACCATTGTTGAACAGAGGTACAGGTATTGGTATTGCAATGGACTGTAATACAGTGGGTCAGCTGTGAGAGCACTTTGGTAAACCATATGTCCATGTGCTGGAGAGCACAACCAATTCATACTGATCTGCTCATTACGGCAGCACATTACCGCATATGTGCAATGATGAGAATAAATACAGAGAGTTTGACAGGTGTGACAGCTGCAGGGAGATCATCTGCAAAAAAAACCCCAAAACAAAACAAAAAAGCTAACACTGCTCTGTATTTCTCTCACTCATCTGGCTTCTCGTTGCTTATCTCACATCAGTTTTAGGGAAACCGTATTAGTGAAAGAAAGAACTGACATCATTCCCAGTGGGAGGCAAAGATGATGGTCTCTTCTACTTATCCACTACAGATCCACCCAAGTCCTCATCAACTCACCCATACGTTACGTTCACTTCAGCCTGATGATCTCCTCTAGATTATCTTTTTTTTCTTTGCTGACTGATACACATGTATTTTTTTTTTAATTATTGTTTTACAATTTTCATAGACTGACTACTAGTAAAGAAATATACTGTGTTGTGAACTATCAAAATAAATAAAATTGTTATTTACATAACATATAAACGATACTTCATCACTAAACAGTTTCTTTTATAAGAATAGGCTACTGTATGTCTGTCATGCTTTCATCTGAAGAAATGAAGCCATGAATGAGGTTGTACAGAGCTGAAATAAATTCTCCTCCACCCTTTTCGCTGTACTGCTGGTTCTCTGGCATCCATACTGTCATTCTCTCTGTCCTGTCTCACTGCACCTAGACTGCAGTGCAAATGTGCAAATAGGCAGCTCGCGTGAACTGTTAACTGTACATCTTCACCACCTAAAACATATGTAATTAACCATATAAGTGGGACACTTGAGCTGCACCAACCATAGCTGGAACATGTTTGATGGAACAGGTCTCTAATGTTCATAAAATATATATTAAAAAAAAGAGTCCGATGTCATTGTGAAAATGTGTGCCTTGAGGAAACATGGTTCAGATGTCGAGTTTGCTACACAAGCACCAGGATGCTGCTGAGTTTTGTGTATCGAGATGTCATGAACCGAACAGGTAACACAATCACAAGGAGCGATCAAATGCACCGCCGTCATCTTAAGATAGCCGTCTGTGTAAAAATGTAAACTGTGTGACTGCAGTTCAACATTATGGGAAGGCAGCGCCAGTGCTGTTTGGAGCACAGCGTTACGTTGTTCTGTCTTTCATCTTTTCTTTTTTTTTGTCAACACCATTCTTAACACATTTTGCAACAAAAAGACAAGAAAATCCCTTTGCCACATGTTGTAGCTTGCTTTCCAGCGTTATGTTTTCATCATGTCTATTGTCGCCTACTTAAACATTTCTGTACTCTACTTCTAAGCACTTTGCCATAATTTTAATTCCACCAAACTTGAAGGAGAAGTCAATAAAAACATATTGTTCTTTTTTTTCTATGAAAAAGAGAAATACATATCAAAAAATGCTGTGAATAAAGTATGAATAAATAAGGTTCAATAAAACATGAACACTGGTCCATATTCTCATATTGCCTTGTAGAGCTGTTCCGCCTTAAGGAAGATTCCATGTCGAGCCCGGATCATCACTGAAGGGTAAAGCAGTGCTGCTGCCCTTTCTCGCTCCTTGAGCTCTGCAACATGTGCTCAGATGAGAAAATGTTAAAAAGAAATAAACAAAAGTCTTTCCCCTCACTCTGCTTTTTCCCTTTTCCTCGTGATCCATGTTTCTTGTTGCCTCTTTAACCTTTCTCCCAACCTCTCTAACATCTTCTTATCCACCCCTTGATCCAGCTTTCCTCCAGGTTTGGAAAGATGGATTCAGGGAAGTGTAAAGTTCTCTCTGTTGCTTTTATTTGATTTGATTTTTTTCCTACATGGTTTTCCACTGTTCACCCCCAGCATTAGGTGAGAGACTCAGGGAGAAAGCGGACGACTCCTCTTCCTCCTCCTCCACCACATGCAGAGGGAGGAGCTGGATGAGGATTCTCCCTCCTCGCTTCCGTCTTTGCACACCTTCCTCCTCTTCCTCCCCCCACTCCCCTTCGCCCTCTCTCTAGAAGGACGAGTTGGGGGAGCAGACAGTGCTGGCTGAGCTGATGGAGATGTCATCAGAGTCAGATGGGAGTCTGGGGTCTGGGGAGGGGTCAGAGCAAGTGTCAGGGGTCAGAGAGGGAGGGGCCATGGGCAGGCCAAGGAGGCAACTGGGGGGCTCCGCCCGTAGTGTTTCTGTTGTTACTGAATTCACAGTTGGCAGCATCTGCAGAGGCAGCGGCTTCACATCCGGGTGGCATCCTCGTCCGAGAACCTGCCTCTCCTTATCAAGAGGGGTGGCCTGAAAAAGAGAAGAGAAGGAAAAAATTAAGATTAGATCTACCAGTCGCACAGTGGATTAAATCCAGTATGGAGGACCAGAAGAACATGTTCACATTTTCAATAAGTCACTAATCAATATTAATTGGACAGCAACAAGGAGGGGGAAAGTCTATGTAAACATGCCCAAATTTGCAATCTTTTCCAGAATAAATATCTTGGATAGAAGCAGGTTCCACATTGTTTCATTTTTCTGGCACAGTAAAGGTTTGATAGGGGAGATTTTGAATATCACTGTTTTATCACTTCACAAATCAAAAAGGGCCGTCAGCAGCCAGAAAAAAGTCAATGTGTTTTTAGGAACAAAATGTTCTATAAACTTTTATTAAAGTGGACATTTCTATTACAGATATGAGAAAAGATCCCAGAGTTTACCAGAAATCTTCCCCAGTTGATTATTTGCAGCTAAAATCTACAACCTTAATCTTACCATTTGGCCAATGCATGAAAAAATATGTCTCTTTTTCCTATACAGGTTCAGGATTTATAATCAGCCAAACTGAACTCTGTCATGTTGGAAATCTGGGAGTTTAAAACTAGATAATAAATTCATTTATTCACAATTAATTTAGTCAAGCTTGTTTTTAATTCCTCTTCTCAGAGTCCACATTCCTCTAAATCCTGTAACCTTTATAACAATGAACCTCATGGTCCTCCATAAATCAGTGGATAAAGTCACACAACAGGAGTCGGGTAATGGGAGCTCAATAACAAGCCCTGGTGTTTGTGGAGGTAACCAGGTGGGGAGCATCGCATCAGGTGAAAACATCACAGGAAATCACTCAGACAAGCACCAGTGCAGGGTTATTTCTTGGGAAAAGCTTCATTCACAAATGAATTGCGCAAACAAAACAAAAAAACCACTTAGTGGAAACCTTCACAACAGCAGTTTGTTAACTTTGCACCGTGGGATATGTTCAACAGAAATGCACAGGAGAGTCATTCGCAAGGGTCATTCTACTTGAGCACATTGTTATTCACACACTACGAAAAGCAAGGGAGACCGATAAAAAGGCGACACAACACAGAGGACACGGCTTTAGCCAGTGATGCACGACAACGATGCAGGTAATGCAGGAATGAAATCTGTGTTTACAACAAGGCATGAAAGGAGAGAAGCAAGAGAGCAGAGCACAGAAAGGACAGCGCGGGTGGGGGTGCGGGGACAACATGAGGCTGTCAAATCAGCACAGCAGCAGCCAGTCAGCGGGGCAGCACGCTAGGGAGGGGGGAGACATCAATTTCAGAGACACTGTTTTGGTTTGTTGTGATTTCTCGCTGATTTGTGACCCAGTCGTGTCTCTATGGAAACCTGGCGTACCTTATCCAGTACATGGCCGGGTGCTGGTAGAAATCCAACGACCCAGATCTCTGCATAGAAAAGCTGTCATCCAACTGAACAACAAAAGAGAAATCAGCACAAATCAATCTAAACACCATGAGAAAAAATAGAAATACCTCAAAGTGCACTCAGAAACTTGCTGACTTCTCTAGAAACTGATGCAACTCAGTGTAACAGCTGCAGCTTTAGATGAACCAGTTATTATTTAATAGTTACTTACAGAAATGACTGACACTCCTGCAGTGTTGTCATTGCCTTTTGGACTGGTGTTGAAGTGCTTCTTTATCTTTCCTGCTACTGACAGCTGGTGTTCATTCTCGCATAGACCCTCGTCCTGTATTAAACAAAGGAGGAGAGGAAGTAAATTCAGTGGGGCTTGTTTTTTGTTTTTTAATGAAAACAAAGCAAATGAACAGATTTTCTAACACTATACTTACAGTGACCCAGGGGTGCTCCAGCACCTGGAGGGCAGTGTATCTTTTATCCACCTCCACCTCCAGCATAGATCGAATCAGCTCCTACAGTAAAAAAGCAAAAAAGCAAATGGCAGTTATTTTTTATACACACACACACGCAAAGTGAATTTTCTACAGCATATGGTTCCATTCGCACCAATCAGACATACAGGAGATATTTACCCTTGCAGTTTCTGAAACATTGTCCCAGTATGGTAGAGGAAATTCTAGCTGTCCCATTAAGATCTGATCAAAAAGCACTTCTTGATCATCACTGCTCCTGCAAAAAAAAAAAGAATAAAAGAATAGGTGTGCATAAATAAAAGAGTGCTTGAATTAAGTCCACAAGTAAAGGTGTAATACCACTACCAACCAGTAGAGGGTTCTGCAAAACACAGTTTCAAAAAAGTAATTGAAGCAGAAGGAAGGATGCAGGGTGTTAACTTACCCTCGAAAGGGTGGGAAACCACACAGGAGAATGTAGGTGATGACTCCAGCTGCCCAGATGTCAACCTTAAGACCGTACCTGCACAAAGACAGAGAGGTTAAATCAAGGCAAACATAGAAAAAAAAAACATGCGGAGCATTCCCTTTAACACAAGCATCCGCAACAAATATGTTGGCCATCATATTGAACTATTGTGTTAAAGGTGCCTGCAAAATGCAGCTGCAGCTCTTACCCTGTTTCTGCAATGATTTCAGGTGCTACATATGTTGGGGTCCCGCAGACAGTGTAGAGGGGTCCGTCCACTACAGTCGCCAAACCGAAGTCTCCCAGTTTGAGGCTCTTGCTTCCATCTGCATGTTCGTACACCTGAACACACAGGAACACACATGCACAAATTATTTTAAAGCAGGATCATAATTTGCAGCAATGTGATCAGTATGATCAGAATGATGACCCCCCCCCCAAACAAACTCTGACCTCCTTATACAGTAACCTAAATAGGAACACTGGTTCTGATTTGAATATGTATGTGATGGGAGTTTAATACTTATTGTAAGGCTTTCACACACATTGTCCAGTCTTTTGTCCACCTGCAACTTGTAGTTGATCTGCATATCATTACCTTAAAAAGTTAAATAAATAAAAGGCCACTTTTTTAAACCATTCAACTTCAGTTTCTTATTTCCTTGTAGAGTAGAAGCAACACTGGAAAATAGGCTGCACCTCTGGCTCAGTAGGGGTCAGTGTGGCCACAAAAAAGCTCTGAAGAAGACCATTTCTAAAGTTCAAATCTGGCCCAACCAACTCTTGTAGTGACTGAGAGGGGGGCAAAGAACAGTAATTGAAGTTAGAGATGACAGTGAGGAGTTTGACAGAAGGGAGAAGGAGGGAGGGACGGTACAAACGAGGGAGGCTGGAGAAGGAATGTGCAGAAGGTGTGAGGGCAGCAGCGATGAGTCATCTCTCTGCTCTGTGAGAGTCCGTAGTGAGTGATATTGCTTCACTGATCATTCAGAAAGGCGGTGGGAAAGGAGAGAAGGAGGGGCAGCTACACTGCGGCAAGTTACATGTGTGCAAAATGTGTGTGAAGTCAACTCACCAGCAGGTTTTCTGGTTTGATGTCTCTGTGAACAATGTTGAGGCTGTGGAGGTATTTGATGGCGCTGGCCAGATTGTGGAGCATGCCGCTGGCATCTTTTTCTGTGTATCTGTTGGCAGAGGTGATGGCATCGAACAGATCTCCCCCCTGTGGACGAGTCATGACGGGCGGGTCAGTTATTAGGAAACATCATGAGACTTTGGATGGTGTTTTTAGCGCTAGCAGAACCTAACAGCTTCACTTCCAAGTTTTCACACTTGCTCATGTTTTTTGCTGAAAAGAGGTTAAAAAGTTCATTTAACCAAAAGTCCTTTTTGCCTGCTCAGCAACAGCAGCAGGTGGATTGGATCGGGGTTGTTGGGTGGGGGGTGGGGAGGTAAATCCTCATTCCTCATCTTGCTTGAAACATCTCCTCCCCCTTGGCATTAATACTTCCTCTTTTTTTTAGGCTTTTCTCTGTCTCATATTTTTCATTCTACTAGAATCACTCTCTCTCTCTCATCCCCTCTGTGCTTCTCTCATTGAGTGAACTAAGTGGAACAGAGGCTTAAAATAGTGCTGAATCTCTCTCTATCCTAGAACAGCACAGCACACTGTGAGGGTCTGACCTGCACAATGGCAGCTGTTTAAATATGAGAGCTGTCAAATGCTAGCTCAGGCTTTGACTAATACATCTTTATTTCTCTGCCTCCGCTATTGGAGGGCCAAAGTACATGAATATTAATATGCTGCTGTAAATTTGGAGGCGTTCTGCAAGGTTTCGGATTGCAGCCGCTGAAGTCAGTCAGTGGGAAAACTAAGCCCGGTCCACAAATGGCATCACAAAAGATGGGGTTTACATCAGTCCTCTGTACAGCCTCTGTACAGGGAAGAGCCTTTCTCTAACTGCAACACAATATTCTCTGATTGCCAGTTGGGTTTTTCCTCAGTTTAAACTAAAGAACTTATACTGAACAGGACCAGGCAAAAGAATGCTAAAATATACCATAGCAATAGATATAAAATTTCTTCTATCCTTTGCCTCTCCTTTCAAATCATCTATCTGTCTCTCTGCTTCTTTCGGTCCCTGACATTTTAGCAGTGACTCTTTTCACCTCATTCATCCATAACCTCCTCGTGATCCTCCTACTTTGGACATGCTCGCAAGTATGCACACTTCTCCCACAGATTCCCTCTCATCTATATTCCGTAGTACTCCACACCACAGCACGAACAGATGGATCACATTCCTGGCTCCTGAATTATGCACAAACATTTCTTGACTCAGAGAGCGAGAGAGAAAATGAAGAATGTGAGCACTCGGGGCCACTGGCTGATTCTCTCCAGTCCCAAATTGTGTGACTGGTTGGAAAATTCGTCATTTGCTTCACAGGCTGAATGCTGCTCCTTTGTCACTATTCCTGCCTCCCTGCCCCTCTAAGTCGCTCTTAGATTTGCGATAATGACGATCACCATTATATACAAGAGAATGCAGCCATCCATTTTCTTAATTTGGCAAAATGTCCCTGCTTGTCCCCAACCAGAGCAGATGGTGCACAAACACATAAAGTGATAATATACAAATGTTGCCACACACCTTGACCAATTCCATGACCAGGTAAAGTTCGTTATAAGTGTCAAACTCCTCGATGAGTAAGACGATATTTGGATGTTTGACTCGGCGAAGAATGGCCACCTCATTCTGGATCATGTGCTCCTAGTAAAAACAGATTCACATGATTAGCCAAGTAGAGGACTCTTTTTTTTTTTTTTAAAAGAACCAACTTGATATTTAGATGATTAAACTTAATTTTCTTTTCTGGTTTAAAGTATGTCACAGCTCTATAGTTGCCTCTCTACAGCATATTGGTAACACACATTTCTACATCCCTCCACAAAGGTGCTACATTACCCCACTGATATCACATCAGTGGGTCTTTAGGTGAAAAGGAGACATTAATCTAAAAATGCAATAGAAGGGGTCTGTGACAAATATTTTTTCATGAGAGGAGAAAATGAGCTATCAAAATTGAATTTATATGAATGCATAGAACTTTTTGTCTTCTTGAGTGAGGCAGACCTGCACAGTACAGTTGTTGCATTTTGGGTCATACGTCATGAATGTTTGCTTACCTTGCCTCTGCATTTGCCCTTGTTGATGATCTTCAGAGCATACTCTCGTCCTGTGGAGTGCTCCATGCATTCCCGGACGACTGCAAAATTCCCATCTCCTAACATTCGCCCGACCTTATAACGGTCTGATATATAGGACGGCACAGCTGGAACCTCATCGGCTAGAACTTCAGCTGCAGGGAAGAAGCAAAGGCTTTAGAGGAACTGAGGGACTCAAGAATCTGGACTGGTTTATGCAGTTTAGTACATTATTTCTCTGCCGTTTTATTGCGTACATAGAGGACAGAGCAAGCCCTATCAAGCATAAAACATCTGAAAAAAGGTTCCCTGGATGCTGCCTTTTTTTTTAAAGTAAATAAAATCACTATCTTCCAGGCTTTCAAAGCAGTGCTACAGAGAGGTGAGTAAGACGCCTTCTGAGCAGAAAGGTGCTGAGAGCATCATGTGCTAATCAGGCTATAACAACGGAGGAAAGAGACGCATCAAAGGTCATGTGTATGATTCAGACACGCATGATATGTGCCAGTACAACACAAAGTGGGATGTTTCTGTAACACTATTTTTCCTCACCTTCAGTAACAAGTTCATCACCATCTTCCACTGGGCTTGAACCTTTAGTGGAAGACAGAGAGTTGGAAGAACCCTGGGACCCCTGCAAAAAGGGAGAGGGTAGAGAACAGGATGGCAAGGGGGGTTATTTCTAATCTGCAGCATTACCCAAAATAGTTTGTAATCCATAAACAATAAAAGCACATACACACAAATGATCACAGTCAATTCTGCTCCAGTCCTAGCCAAAACAAATACGTTAGTTCAAAAATAGACAAAGGAACACCGTGTAACCGGCCCTATCCTCCCAACATCTCTACGGCTGTGTCTGTGTTTGCGTATCTTTCTGATGTAATGCCCCATGCTCATAAGAAAAATGAGCCTGAACAGATTTACTTGAGCCAGTGATCTGAACATAAGCCAGCAATCCCCCCTGTGCATGTCCATATCATAGAGATGATTGCATCCAAATAAACTCCTCTCCATTCACCTCACAACTGGAAGTAATTCTTACCCTTTTCTCACTCCTTACTATTACCTTTAATAAAACATAAAAACATGGGCTTTGGTGACACTAATAAAAGCAGATGAGTGCTGCCTTTCATCTGGATAGTAAGTGGGAGGTCATTAAAGTGAAAGAGAGAGTCTGAGAAGAGGCGTCTGCATCTATCTAAAGACAAAAACTCATTATGCCCTCCACCTTGTAACCTTCTGTCTGGTTGTCATGGAAGCAACGAGAATGGAGAGTATCTAGTCGGGACTGTAAATGAGAATCTACCCCTCTTGTATTTCTGTCTCTGTCCATCTTTCTATTCTCTTCTCTGCCAAACTCTGCTGTTCGCTTCAGACTCTTTTAATACACCAGGGCAATCTGATCCTGTTTCATTCAGAAGGTGGCGTTCTTCTCGTGTTTGGTATATTTTTCAACCTTCTTTTACTGTTTTCTAATCTCCCCTCTGGTTAAATCCTTTCTCATGGCTTGCAGTCAGTCTTCGTCGTCGGGGCGTTTCCAGTGCTTGAACAAATCTGATAGCTGGAGCTGGAATATGCAGCCCGGCCAGTGATGGGAACACGTACCATCACCATTCTCCTAAAATATAAGTGGAGCAACCTGGCCACTGTGCATCATTAACGAGTGCAATTTGCTTTGTAAATGGTTTGTGCTTTGAGTGTCATGCATGAGCCAAGGAAATGATTATGGAGGACCTCGCGCTACTGTTCCCCAGGAGACAACACATTTTTCCTCTATTACATGTGTAACCAGATATTTTTGATGCTCTCCTATGAACGACATTCATTAATCAATAATCCCTTTCCTTTCAGAAGAGATCGAAAGAGGCACAGAGTATTGTTGAATTCATGCTGTGATAATAATCCGGCAATCTTTCAAAGAAGGCGATATGTTAAAGGAGGGGACATTGAGCATCCAAGTATTAAGCAACACCTTATTATGACAGCTGGGGTGGGCTCCTACCCCAACATGTTCACGAACAGTTAAAAAAAATGGATAGATGGGTGGATATTATGGCATGATAAACGCAAGAGGCAACCTAAGGGGCTGAAAAATAAGTATCCAAATATGCAGCTCTTCTAAAGGGCACTTGAGGCTAGCTCTAAATATGACTCGATCTCCATAGACACCCATGTTAAAATGCCCAATGTTACGAGAGGAATAGTCATCTTGACACCCTGTGAAAAAAGAAAAATCTGCTTTGTCCAACAGCTTTATGCCTACACATGGTATTGGTACTATTTCAACTCAATGAAGTGGACCTCCTGGCTGTGATTGAGCTGTTGGTGCCTTTTGGAGACTTTTAATGCAATAATGTGATAATTAATATTGGATTGCTTTGTGGTACAGTCTTGCCAGAAAGTGTCTGCAGCAATTTTTGGTGAATGAAATACTAGTATCTATTTGTATGTTACATTAATTATGAGTTATCTGATTTGCTAGGTGATGAGGTAGAACTCAGCCCTTTTGTCCAAACATGGTGACTTCTGACCCCCCCCCCCAAACAAACAAACAACAAATAAAACATGGTGACAGCCATAAAATCAAACTTTAGACTTCACAGCTTGTTTAAACCCAGAGGGTGGTGTCACAGTGGTTATTTCCATCTTTTATATACAGTAAAAACTGAGAACACTTCTGAAAACAGCTTTGAATCTATGCAAACATAAACAGGATACTGTGTTTCTGATTTTCTTCAGAACAAGTGAAAGAAAAATGTCCCGAGCATTTGTAAATTCTGAAGTGCTTGCTGCCATGGCAGACCGGGATAAAAGCCATGCCTGTAATGACTTGGATCTGAAAACTATTTACAGAGCTGATCTGCCCTGTATCTCTGCCACAGTAGCTGTCTGCTCTTTTACTCATCTCAGCTGCTGTGACCTGAAAACCATGTAGGTAAATGTGGCTGTGAGTCAGGCTCAGTTGGGTTTATGTAATGTTGTTGTTGTTGGGCGCTCATCCCGGAACAAGAAAACCCACTTAATACCCATGAAGCCGATGACCCTCCTGTGTTTTATCTCAAAAATCATCCTTATTCTGGTCGCTTATTTTCTCGTACCAACTCGGGATATTTACCTCACTTGTGTTCTTATCGCACATCCAGCACTGTCCTCAACTCGCTTTCTCATTTTGAACTCCTATCTCTCTCTTCCTGCCACTGAGGGAAACAAAATACTGTTGCTATGGAAACTGTTCACAGAGAGGAGAACAGTAGCTTCCAGTGTAGAGACAGGAGCCTATATATGGCCACTTCCTGTCTGCGGGCAGAGAGATAGATTCAGTCTTCTATGAAATTTGTGTCTCTCATTCCTGTGTTGAAAACTATGAGGCAGATGGGGTGACAGACAGAGTGGGAAACAGAGAGAGAGACGTGGAGTGGTGAAGCAACAGAGAAAGGTATGGAGCCCGGTCTGGCTGATATTGATCATGAGATTTGGCAGGAACTGTCTTGTTATTGTTAGACACTCCAGCTTTCTCCCGGTTGCACAATACACTATTCCTAGCTCTACATCTCTACACCTTTGCTGTTGCTATGACTCACAACACTAGAGAACACTGACAAACCTCTTACATCATGACTGGAGCCACAGCTCTTCAGACCTGCGAGGGCAACACTCAGCAACTGCATACTGATCAGCTCATAAATAGGAATTAAACAGGATGTCCACGGTTGACCTTAAATGTGGAGCATCATCTCAGAAGTAGGTTTGCAGCAGCAGAAAGATTCATTTATTCTACAGGTGAAAAGGAAATCTGTCAGCTGTGGAGCTGAGCATTAAAAAAAAATGCACTGCACATTTACATAACCAACTTAAGCGTTAATGCCAGCTTTGTCCTCCATGCCTCTGTTTGAATCTGATTACAGCACACATAGCGAGCCTTTCTTGCTCTGTGTCCCTCAGGCTGCCAGAGCCAGATCTCTTCTTTTTGCTTTCACTGTCAGGCAATATCCAGTAAAAGCAAGATTTATTAGTGTTTACTTTGGTGGTAAAATCTAATAAGATTTGATGCTAATGGTGCTTTTTTTTGTTGTTGGGTTTGTTTGTTTTTTGTTGCTGTAAGAACACAGGGTACAGGAGACAGAAAACATAATCTACTTGACTTTCATGAAAAGATCAAAACTATTTGGGGGATTCTGTCTTTCTCTCTGCCAGTTGGACACAGTGAAGGTTTCTAATCACAATCCTTAAGGACTGCAATCCCAGGAAATCACAGGAACCTGATTAAATACTTCAGGGAAAATTAAAGACGGGGAGACTTAGGCTGCCCCGCCCACATAAAAAAAGAATAAATCCAGAGTAAAAGCAGTGGGCAAGGGAAGATAAATGCCCCTCTGAGACTGTTTGTGTTGTAATAGCTGTTCCGCTCCTGCTCGAATACACACAGCAGGCAGGTTTAACAAAGGAGAACCACTGATAAATGTGCTGCTGAAGAACAATCACCATCCTCATAACTATACTGATGGAACATGAGGAACATGAGTGTCGAGTTAAGTCGAGGAGTATGAGAATAAAAACCCAGAAATGAAAATGAAATGGCAATGAATTTAATGAGGAGATCAACAAATGAAAATGAATACATTTAGCAAACAAAAACAAATGAGCCAAGAAGAGAAAGCGGCATCACGATGACGGAACCACGAAAATATGTCAGTAATTGACATGTTTACAAAAATTTGTGTTAATGGAAAGTGCCAAAATTATCAGGAAGCCCTGATATGAGTGGTATTTGAATCATCAGCAAATAATTTGGAGGTCTGATTTTGTTTTTTGTTTTTTTGGGGGTTTTAACAAACAAAAGAAAACCTTATATTCCAAAAAACTTAATAAAAATAAAAATTTAAAAATCACTGTTTCCATTCAGTCCATCATGTGATGCAGTCTTTTTGGTAGTCACAGAAACAAGCCGGCTAATGACATGAACACAACATAAAATAAGAAATATATTACAACCAAAATTAACAAATACAATCTTTAGCAACAACACACTCATGGGAATGGATGAGACATTAATAAGAAGTTCATAATGCACACGTTCCCCTTCAGTCAGCATTCTCTCTTTCACACATACTCACACACAAATAATTTAATAATGAATCACCCAACACATAACATGAACACTAAGAATGAGACGGAGCATGCAATTCAATGGATTATGGACAAGAATGGATGACTGGTGTGAGGAGGATGAAGGTGATACTACAGATAACAATCAGCACTTTGTTTCTCTTAGACTCTCCTGAATGTATCACAGCTGCTGCAACACAGACCTTCCATTTGTGTCGCCTTTCAATCTGTCAGTCGCCCCTCTTAATGCATTAGGTTTTTTTTAAAACCATATATCTCTGTTTATTTGTTTTCACGCCAAATGGAGCAGACAGACAGGAAAGAGCAATGACCTTGTCATCCCATTGAATTATGCCTCAGAGCTGTTATTGACAGAAAACAAAGTTGAGGGTGTGTTCCCCTGTGCATTAATGTGTCTGTAGGTCTTATGTAAAATATTAAAGTAAAATGAATATGGAAATCCAGGATGCTCTCAGTGAGGCAAGTGGCCTTGAAAAGCTCATAAGAAGCTCAAAGTGGAGGGGGTTGGGGGACGACTTTGTGAATGTAGACCACACTTTCATGCTTCACTTGACAGTTAATAAAAATGGGTCACAGAGTGAACCAAATTTAAGAAAAAAAACAACAAAAAACAACGTGTAAGTGTGCGTGAAGCTACCGTCTACTGCTTGTGCACAAATTTTCTGTACAAAAGTGTTCCACTGAAGCATGCACAAACACAGAAGTTACTCTGCGTGCAATTTCTCTGAAGACGTGTGCATGTCTGTTTGCTTACATGCATGCATTAAAAGGGGGAAAAAAGCCATGGTGCAATGCTACGTCTGTACGCTCTGCTTGGGGAAATAGGTTGTGATGGTCCTAGATGTGCTAGCAACCTACTTCAGGCAGCAAAGTGCCTCTAAGTGTTTAAATGCAGGGTCCAGGGGGGTGAACTGTTAAATGCAACACACAGAGTAGGTCACTGAGGCACTATGGCTGCTTGGGAAACAGTTTCTTTTCTTTTATTTGTTTTATTTAACCTTCATTTTACCACCTAAACCTCATCTTTGATAGCTTTGAATGTGGTATTTTAGCCACTTTAAACCTCACATTACTACTTAGGTTTGACTGAGTTACGCTCTTCAGGATTGAGAATCTTACTTGCTTGTTTAGGGAGGTGCATGTTTATCATTATTCATGCATATTTACATACTACTCGCAAAAAAAGAGAAAAAATGTGCAAATGGGGTCTTGGACTCAGTGCCTTATTCTCAAAGAAGCTTAGAAATCATCTATAAGGGAGATGATGGAATATAATTTCTCCCCATGAAGTTAATATCCTTTCATATGGGGAGGCTAAGGGGGGTGGAGCGAGGGGTGTGAGGGTGTAAGAATGACTGGAAGACGCTGTAAAAGAGAAATTAGAAGGTGTCGGGGAAGGAAGGGACAGGGAGGAAATCTGTAACAGGGAAGATAGAAGAAGTAAGAAGTGGAGAAGAGAATTACATCGTAATATGGCTGAAGAGTGTGAGGCTGCAGAGTGGAGGGAAGCGATAATGGCCTGTGAGGCTTCTTCCCCTCCTTACAGCAGTTGAACCATTGCAGGCTGGGTGTAGAGGCTGGAATAATCCCTCCTTGAGAAACAGACACTCAGCTAGAATGTAACTGCTGCAACTCTGAGGTCTGAAATACACTACAAAACTAATTTAAGAAGGCTATGGAAACAAAAGGATAGGTTGTGTGGTTGCATTTGGAGAGTAAAGGGGAGGTTTTTTTTAAAATATTTTCTCTAGCACTGAATTTACATTATGTGGAAGAGACGGAAAGTGCAATTTTCTACAATGACTGTGGCACATTTATTTAACCAGAACATAGAAAGGGAGGTAGAGTTTATAAATGTGCGCACGAGCCGGCACATTTCCTCTCAACAATGTAAACTACAATGACCCAATTCCATAATTCAGATGAATGTGGAAGCTCTGTTATACCTCGGCAGCTACGACTCAAATCTGATCTGTTGCTGTTATCCTGGGTGACCTTCAGATCACATCAATATAACATCTCACTGACGGATTCAGACACCATCCATCTATGCTTCTATGTTCATGGAATATAGCACAAAAATAAATCCTGTAAACCCAAGAAATTGATTCTTTAACCGGAAAGCTTCCTTTAGAGTATACAGTCATGCATACGCACAGCCATATACAAGCACATTTATATAAAAGGTAATGACCTCCATGCCTTTCCTCCCATAAAAGCTGCCAGTGTAAATAAATAGTTACAACATACATCATAGCTGCATCCCTGCAGTCAGGCAGAACGTGCAATGAGTTTCAATCAGTGTGCTTTAGAAAAACATGAAACATATGCAAGTGAAAACACACACACACACACATATATATATATATATATATATATATATATATATATATATATATATATATATATATATTTTTTTTTTTTGTATTCCAGAGGGTGAGGTGAACTGAGCATGTGAGTGTTTGTTTAGGAGGGAGAAAGAAACCGCAGTTGGCTGTAAATTTGTTCCTGCAAATTTAAGAGCTGCTGTGAGAAAACTGAGTGATTAGGATTGGAGCTGTTCTTAAAAGCTCACCAACATCACTGTCAAAGACTGGATTAACAAATACTCTGATACAAGCATATGTACACGCACGTACTCACGCACTGCACAAGAAGTCAAGATCGGGTAATGTGGAATTCAAAGTTTTCCGTTTGAGTTGCATGCTCCTTGTTCTATACAGTAGTCATTTTATGTGTGCACACAGTATGATCTCAGATTCTTTCTCTCTTGTCAGCTACAGAAAACAGATTAAGGTGTTTTAACAGGCATACATGACAAAAAAAAAAATCAAATAAATAAAATCAAATAGACTAGTACAAAATGTGTTTCTAGATCATTTACACAACTGGACAAGTACAAAATAAGTGACTTGATTAAAAAAAAAAGAAATTCTATATCAGAAGTTGGTACTGATTGCATCTTTTTCTTTTTGCTGAAAGATGCTACAATGCAATGCAATGCAATACCAGGTAGGTGAAGAAAAATGAAATCCAATTTCTGCAAAATAAAAACACACTGCAGATTTGGGCAGACTGCTCACAGTCAGTGTCACCTTTACATCAGATACTGCACAATTTACTGACTGACAGATCAGGTGATCTCAATAAGTCAGTGATAACATTATTTAGTGTTGAGCTGCCAAAGGCAGACGGAGGTCTTCACGAGGGACAGCGTGTTACGAGCCAGAATATGTGGAAATGTGCTAGAATATCTGAATGAAAGTAATAATCGTCTTGTTGGAAGCCAAGAGCAGCACTAGGTGAGGTCAAATGCCTCTCCCCCTCTGAAATACTAAAGATGCTGGGAAGTTGTGCTTTCTTCATATTCTAGTGATTCTAAGAAGTAGTCGGCCTATTCTCAGTCCCGGCTTTGTCCTTTTCCTGAGAACATAGAATAATTGGGTTATAAGATTTGGATGATTTGGAGTCACTAAATGCTACGGGGTAACTGCTTGTGTGTGCTTGTGAGCGTGCCTGTGCATTCCCATTCTTACCCTGCGTCGGCTGAGGCTGCCTGGACTGGTTGGGGAGGGGCTGGGAGATTTTCCCGAATGAGGGGTTGACAGCTGACTGGCCGGCGTCCCGTTCACTGGGGGAGAAAGAAGAGGGAGAAAATGGAGCAGGATGGATAAGAGTGGAACAACGAGTGAAAACAACAACAAAAAAACCCAACAAATACTGAAATAGATGATCCCTTAAATGTGAATGCCTGTTTTCTAGAACAGCTATATTAGTGTCTAGCAGCAGCCCACACTTCCGCCCTCAACATCTCTCCATTAACATGAATGAGGCAGAGGAAGAGGAGGATGAGGGAGAGAGTAAGCGAAAAGAAAAAGAGCACTGAAGTCCTCACTTTTTTTTTTTTTTTACTTAAGTGAAACTACAAATCCTGTTGCTCTAATTATCCCTGGAATGAGTCAGGTATACCTGAACCCCTGAATAATTACAGGTTGTTCCAGGCTGTAAGTGCTGTCCTCATTTTCAACCAAATCCTTGACTCAGTGCACTTGCGACCTCAGCCAGGTCTACTTTTCCAGCTGCAGCACAGCAAAGAAACCCGGCAACAGCATCTCATTAAACAAGAACATTGCATTAATCAGCCTCGCACACCAATCCTGCCTGTGGCCAGATAAAAAGAAAAAGAAAGAAAGAAAAACATCCAGGAGCATCATTAACCTAAAGCAAAACAGGAGCCCGTATTTCATCTTACTGAAAACATGACTTATTGTTTCTTGGCAACAAGAGGCTCCTTGGAGAATACAACATGGTCAATGAAGCAAATGTGTCTTTCTCAGCTGAAGGCATATGTCAAATTTTCCTAAAGAGATTCAGAGCTGAATTCAGAAAACACCACTATAAAGTTTAATTAATATTTCCATTGCTGCCACCTCTGAGACATGTTAGCCTAGAGTTTTAAGGATGCCTGCATGTAAACAGCTCTTATTTATTTGTAGTGTCCGCCTAAACACAATTTCAGTCCACCCTAAATGCAGCTCATCAGTCAAAGCTTTCTGCCGAGATCAAAGAACTTTCTGAATTATTCAACACAAAGGAGATAACACTCAAAGAAGACTAAACTATATCGCCTGCCACTGCATCAAACGTATTATTTAATTATTTTTTAAAGATGCCATTAAAAAAACAAAATCAAATTAAGAATTGCTATTCCTGAAGATCTTCATTGATGAAATTCAACATCATGGCGTTACGCACACGGGCAGACACTCCTCCCGGTTACACAACGAAAGCGTTAACGTTTAACGGCAGCTCTCATTGACCTCTTACTAGAAAAATCAGTGCATGACACTTCTCAGAGTCAGCTTTTGGTATAAAGTGACAAGACGGACACAGCCGGAGATATCCAAAAATGATCCGAACAGGGACAATTAAAGTTTTACGTTGTGCCGGAAAACGGTAATGTAAAAGCCGCACGCGTGTCGGGTTTTTTGGAGGGGGCTTCCTACCTTCCACTTCCAGCATGATGAAAAACACAGTGATAATCCAAAGCGGGATAGAGAGAGGAGGAGGAAGAACAGCACCTTTGTACGCGCTCCGTCCGAGTTTGATAATAAACTGTGGTGAATGGGAGAGACGGAGAAGCGCTGTAGTGTACTACACAGAGAGGCGGAGAGGCTGCTTGCGCAAACTCTGACGCGCACCAGTGAGCAGAGACAGACGGAGAGAGAGGCAGGGAGAGACACAGAAAGGGGGGTATAGTACAAAAAATACATCTATAATTTAAATATTTAGCGAATGGCCTCTTTACTTGTATGACAGAGCTGAGGAAGGGGCAGAGTAGAAATGATAGGGAAAAAATAAGGAGAATCCAGTATATATAGATCCATCCAAGGAGACTGTAATGCTCAAAAGCTGCCTATCCTACCTTAAGAGCTATACTGTTCCTCGTGAAAACATCCTAAAGAAAAATAATTCTTCTATTTATAAGATGAAGTGTCACCCAAAGCAGTGTATCAGCATTCTTTGCAGGTCTCAGGTTTTATTATTCCTCAAGTTAACTGGTCGAGCTAGAAAATACTCCAAAAAAGTCAATGCAGACAAATGGTCAAACACCTGAAACATCAGTTGATGTGCATGTATCAAAGTAAAAGCCCAGTATGTGTCAACAGGTTGTGAAATGAAATGAATTTACTGGAAGTGTTTTCTTTTTAGATTAATTTTGCAGTGTGAGTCAACATTCACACATGAGGAGCTCCACTGAGGAGTAAGGATACCAATTTGGCCAGAATGCAGCCACAAAAGATGATGTTTTTCAGCTTCTTTCACACCTACTGTGTTAAATGCAGCAAGTGTTATGGTTACAAAAAAAATTATCGACAACAATAATATTAACAACAAGAAAGCTGGGCCAGCACTGAAGATTGAAAAGCACCTCCTGTGCTCCCGTCTCCTGCTGTGTGATACCTTGATTGATGCACTGGCTGCATATTATGTAAGACTCTTCAAACAAGAAATAAAAACACTGCCTCAGAGTGAATGTGAAATATATACAGTAGATCTGTCAACAGTCTTGACAGGCACCAGGACAGTATAATATTCTTAGTTTAATCAAGCATTTACATGGAGTTGATGTAAAGCCTATGAGTTAATTTAAGTTTTTTCAATTCCAAAGTAAAAAAAAAAAAAAGACTACAGCCAAGTTAGCAGCTCTCTGAGCAGCATTCTTCATCTGGGAAGTGAGCATTTATATGACAGAGTGGACAAAGTATAGACTAACATTGCCATTATTTTTTAGTGTGTCTAAAAATTCAATTTAATCCACACAAGCATGTAAGAATGTTTAAGGCACATTAGAATGGTTAAAGTACCAAAACAGTTCTGATTCATAAGGACAAAGCTGCCTGAAGACAAGTGTTCTTATGCTGTTGTGTTGTTTGGTTTGTTCTCTGCTATTTGTTACATCCCCTCTGCTTAAAATACATTTAGGCCTTTCATGATTGGATTTTTTAGAGCAGGAGAAGTGTTGAAGGCTGCAGACGTTGTATGTTCACAGTTCAGAAGCTGCCACAGCCAGCAGGGAATCCTCAAGAGACATTCTGCATTTATTTTTGGATGAGCTGCCCCAAACACTTCAACATGAAGTCTCTCCATTCACGAGGAGTCGCTCATGACGGAAAGCGAGAGGTGAGATGCTAAAGTAGTGAGAGAGTGATTCTTCCTGACTACATCTGCACTTCTCTGTTAATTTTAGCTGACATGAGGCATCCGAGGAGAGCCGAGAGACAGATGGCGAGACACGGGGAGAAACTATGTACGAGTGCAAAATGTTTTCTCACATTATTTTGGGTCTGTGTGTATAGACACTCTGGAGGGTTTGTGACATCATTACAGAACAAAGCTCGAGCGATGACAATCTGATCCTGAGAGGCAACGACCTGCCCACATGCACCTAAAAGACTAACGCTCCACATGACCCACCACAATATGAGAGGGAGTACTACAGCAAGGCAGCATTTAAGAGTTGCATTAAAATTGCAAGGTTACATAATTTATTTAAATGTAATTTGTAACTTAACATTTAGTTAAATTTTTCTTCACTTTGATGCTCCTCATTAATTTCAACTTATTCTATTTCTGCCTAATTATGATTCATCAGCTAGACAAGAGTATGATTCACCTAACAAACATTCAACACACAAGTCTCTAAGCTTTGATGTTCTTCAGTAAGTGTAAGGATGGAGAGTTAAACTCTATCTGTGCTGGGAAATAGGCTGAGAAGTTGTTTATTCTGAATTGATTCAGCATATTTCTCACAAGGCTTTCTGTTGGTGAAAGAGACCAAAGGCAAAGTCTGATAAAGGAGTGCAGGTTTCACCATCCTTTTTGTTCCATTATCTGACTGCTTTATCCAATAAAAATGCAATATCAACAGAGATGCTTTTATTTGTGTTATATTCATGTTTGTGTGTTACAGTTTATGCAGAAGTACTCATTAGAAGTAATACATGACTGTGATTACTTTGTTAATTGGTTTACAAGCAATAAAATTTCCTTCCTGTTAGATATTAGATTGGTTTTTTATTTAATGTTTAGAAACAGTAATGAGTTTTACTTTTTTATTGGGTGTCTTAGTGTTACATAATACATACTTTATTTTCCCAAAAAACATAGCAAAATTGTCTTTAAGCTTAAACTGCAGAGTGAACCAGACTTATCTGCTGTCTATTCTAACCACACAATTTATATGATTTGTAAAAGCAACTGGCTCCATCCATCCATTATCTTCTGCTTATCCAAAGTCAGGTTGCAGTGGCAGCAGGCTGAGAAGGATATTCCTGATGGCCTTCTCCCCAGTAACACTTTCCAGTTCCTCCTGGGGGATCCTGAGGTATTCCCAAGCCAGATGAGATATATAGTCTCTCCAATGAGTTCTGGGTCTCTTTCCAGTTGGTGGTGCCTGGAAAATCTCCAAGGGGAGGTGCTTGGGAGGAATCCTAACCACCTGAACTGATTCCTTTCAGCATGGAAGAGCAGTCGCTTTACTCCAAGCTCGCTTCAGATGTCCAAGCTACTCACCCTATCTCTAAGGCTGAGCCCAGCCAGCCTACAGAGAAAACTCATGGCCTCTTAGAGGTGCTTACTCTGAACTCATTGCATCAGTTATGAATAAGTGAAGGTGATGGATGCATATAGAAACAAGTTCTCATTTAATTTAAAAAGTTTTGTTTTTAGTTTGATTCTTCTGATTGTATTCTTTGTCTCTGTGCGTGTTTGTGGCTGTCTCTATCTCACTTGTTTTGCTTTTCTGCGCCTCATAAACATCTCAGCGCTTCAGTGGTGTCCAGGACTCAGCTGCAAACACACACAATGAAGAGCAGCCAGACACACACAAGAACTCCAGGTGGTGCTTAGCAGCACACGTGTTGTGTTACGTGCTCTCACTGTCTTGCTTTCGCTATCTCGGAGATCATCATCACCTCGTTTCATATTTGCTCTGTGCAGCTCCTCCGGTCCAGCTTATTATATGTGATCAAGAATTTTATGTCTGTGTTGGCTGAAGGGAAAATTAATGTGGGAATTAAAGGCTGCTTGCAGCACACCCGAAGACCTGGAGCAAGTTTAAAACCTGAGATCATCACTGTGCCCTGACAGAATGGAAAAATAGCTCTTCCACTCGAGCTTGTTTTTCTTAAATTTCTAGAAATGCAAAAGTCTTTTCTGGTGTCAAAAGTCTTAGTTTCACTGTGAAGAGCTCAAACAAAATGGTGTCCATTAATAACTACCATTCACAGCAGTAGGATCACATATTAATTTTTGAGAAATCTTTCAGATTTTAATTCTGTTACTGAACTTAAAACCCTGCATGCCCTACTCAAGTGCTGTCCAACATCCATCTCACCACCAGGTGGTGTTCAGCTGACAGCTCAGCTCCTCTCTTCACCCAAGTGTCCAGAGCATACGGCCGCAGATCTCATGATGCAATTACAAAATTGATCATCCATCTGTGACGTAGGGTGTCCCGGTGCCACGTGCACTTATGGGCATGTTCTAACATGGTGTTCATTATTATGTGCAAACAGTGGTTTGCACAGAAATCCAATCACAAAACACCACTCGGGTTCAAACCAGGCAGTGACATTCATCACTGTCACTGCCCACGTGAGCATTGAAGTCTCCCAGTAGGATGATGGAGTCATTGGATGAAGCACCCTTGAACACCCCACCCAGAGGTTACTCTGAACTGTCATTTGGCACATAAAGCCAAGATTGTGTGTTGAAGTGAGTCAAACCAAATCTAGCTGGTATTTCTAAACTTCCCGCACTAGCTCTAGCTTTTTTCCTTCTCCACCTGAGAGGTGATGTTCTCTGTCCCAAGGGCTAGTCCCGATAGCTGAGGATCGCTCTGCCAGGGCCCCTGCCTTTGGCCACCCCCCAACACAAAGAAACAAACCTGCAAACTCAGGAATAACAGACCATTCATTCCATCACTGTCTATTTTGAGAAAATGTGTTGATAATGTAAGATAACACCAGCTGTTATTTTATTTTTTTGTATTTATTCTAATTTAGGATTAAAATATATTTGCTTTCATTACCAACACTGAGGCCTGATCACTGAAACACTTTCCACAGTTTTTTTTTGGACAATGACCTTTATTTTGTTTTCTTTTCTTTTCTTTTTTTTTTTTTTGTAATTTTGCCTCTGTACACAAACACGGCTAATTTAAAATCAAGCAGTCAAGATGTGACTCCAGTGCAGATTTTCAGCTTTAATTTGAAGTGTTTAACAAAACTATTTCATGAACTGTTTTTATACACATTCTCCCATTTTCAAAAGTAATTGGAAAAAGTAACATCATTTTAAATATAGGAATTGTCTTTAATACTAAAACTGGAACCCACGAACGTCACCTCCCTTGATATGCTGTTCCAGGCCTTTACTGCAGCCACCTTCAGTTGCTGCTTGTTTGTCGGTCTCTCTGCCTTCAGTAACTGAAAAGCTTCCTCTGTTGGGTTGAGATCAGGTGATTGACTTGGCCTTTGAAGAATATCCCATTTATTTGCCTTGGGAAACTCTTGGGTTCTTTTTGCAGTATTCTTTGCACTGTGGAGAGCTGTCCAATCAGTTTTGCAGCATTCAGTTGAATCTGAGCAGAGAGTATAGTCTTGTACATTTCACAATTGTGTGCTGCTACTTCTATCAGCGGTTACATCATCAATAAGTGACCCAGCTCCACTGGCAGCTATACATGCTCATGCCATAACATTTTCTCCACTGTGTTTGACAGATGATGTGGTATGCTTCAGATCACTGTTTTCAGAACTTTTTAGCTCTTTAAAGTGTAATCTGCCCATCCTGTTCTTGAGTGTAACCAGCAGTTTACATCTTGTTGTAAATTCATTCATGAAGTTTCTAGATTGCAGACTTTGTCAATAGTGCGCCTACCTCCTCAAGAGTGTTGCAGACTTGGTTAGATGTTGTTAAGTTGTTTTTCATTAGGAACAAATTCTGTCATCATCCACTTTAGTAGTCTTCTGTGGTCTTTCAGGCCTTTTGGTGCTGCTGAGCTGGCCAGTTCATTCCTTCTTTTTAAGAATGAACCAGATTGTTGATTTGGCCACTCCAAAATCTTTTGGTATCTCTCTGATAAGTTTATTTTGTTTTGTCAGTATAATCATGACTTCCTTCACTTGTTCTGACATCTCTTTGAACCTCATATTGAGAGTTTCAGTGAGCCAAATGTATGTTTTTAACACTTGGAATTAACTCCAGATTTTTGTGCTGCCAAATCTGTCATGGAATAACACAGGAACGGGCCACATCAGGCTGTGAAACTGCTGTCAGTTAATTGTCAAATTACTTTTGAGTCTCTGAAAATGGGGGACTATGTATTAAAATGGCTGTAAATCCTGAACAGTTAATGGAATACATTTGTTAAACCCCTTGAATTAAAGCTAAAAGTCTGCACTTACTGATATATATTGACTGTTGTACAGAGGTAAAACTACAAAAATTGCATCTTTGCCCCCCCTCCCAAAAAAAAAGAAATAATCTAACTGTACATAGACATTAAGAACTGAATGTACACCTCTACAAACCATGTGGTTCAGTAGTATCAGCTGTTGTCGACTACTATAATAAGACATGTTGTCCTCAAGGGGAGGGAACACAGTGTGCTTTTAACATTAGAATAAAAATTGCAGCAGAAGGTTAGTCAGGGTCAGACAGAAGATCCGATCCATATATTTTCATGCTGTCGCTCCACTATCAACTCTTTTGTTTCAAACTGACAGTGTTTTAGGGAGTAAATACAATAAGAGACAAAACAGGCAACAGCAGTCCGGGAACATTTAATGATGTTAAGCAGCGGAAGCAGCACAAGAAGGGGAACACTCTGCTAACATGAAAACGGCAGGATGTTCTGACTCAGGGCAAGGACCGAGCGTCAGTCAGCTCCATTCCCCACTGCAGGCCATTTCACAGGAAATCACTGCCATATATGGTTGTCACAAGCTATTGTGTCTGTAGCTTCATGCTCCTACTGTGCTATGTTGCCATGGCAACCAAGACGAATCAGTCCCTCCCTCCGCCAGTCTCTTGTTTGCACTTGCTCTCTCTCTCTCTCTCTTTCTCTCTCACACTCACACTCACACACTCACACACACACACACATTAGGATACACCTTTATTCCAGACTTACTGCAGCCAGCGAGATCAGATGGTGTATGACTCACTCTCATAACCTTTTCCCCAAAGTTTTCAAGCCTTCAGCATCCAGACGTTTCTCTTCTCACCCCAGCTGCTTATATCCTACGTCCTGTACATTGTTCAGCTCAACACAAACATTCACATTCAGTAACAAATGTTAGCTTTCATTTTGCAATGCCACAGCGCTGACTTAAGGTAAAAGAAAAAAGAAAAAAAAATTCAGCAGCAGGTGGAACTAATTCTTTCTTAGTAGTTTCTGTGTGTTGCATCACCCACTGAATCACCCCAAAACCAATAGGTCTCCATACACTCAAATCACAAAATATTTACAGTGAGGATGAAAAGTTAAGCGCACTGTTGCATAACCAGGCATTTTACAAAGAGCCAAAACTCCAGCTGTGCAATCAGGAAAAGAATGGCCTGATATTTGTTAGAGCTTTAAACTAATCATCATGGCCTCCCCAGCTCTGAGACAGACTGTGTTTGCCCAAACACAAACACAAACACATACAGGCGCATTAATGAAAACTGCATTCATCTGTCAGAATTAATATTGTTTTTATGCACATTTTATCTGCTGTTATCTCAAAAGGACTTTTAGACAGACTATCAGCCACAAACAATAAAGCAGGTACCAGTGCAAGCTTATTACATTTCATTAGTATGTCAGGTGAAGCACAGCTTGTTGGGAGCTGCAGAACTGAGTCACCAGCCCCGTTCATCTTTCCCTCTCATCTTCACTCCTGCACCCCCCCCCCCACCTTTTTACCCTTTTTTACCTTTGCATTTTCTCCACTCTCTTGTGACAACATCCTCATTTGAATTCATACTCAAGCAACGAGGCACAGCTCACATATACGCACTGTGAGACACTCCACAAAATTCAGATTTCATCATGTTCATTCATACTGCACTGCGATGCTGATTAAGTGATGATCTAGAAAACGCCAAGCAATCAGATGAGGCACTGTTAGTATATAAACAACTCCCAACCACATCCAGCGGCTCTGAGGTGCTGCAGACATGCACGAGCACAAAAAAGGCAATAACACAGAAATCCACACGTTACAGGGTGTGTTAAACTCCTTTAAGTGCAGGAAGCGAGGAAGAGGGGAAAAGAAGCAGACAGAAACTTTTACTGTCTTACCAGATGCAGGCGACTTGCTGCGCAGTGATTGGACAACAGTCCTGGGGGAGCCTCGGTTCAGAGAGCCTGACATCCTCCCATAGGTCAATGATTTCATCATACGACACTCTGCAAGCGCAAAGACGAGACATATAGAGGTGTTCAGGGACTGTTTGGCAGCCATAAATTCCCTCACTTTTAAGTATTCATCCAACGCACTGAAATCCAGAGTGTATAGTCTTTAAATCCAAATCCTAACTAGGTAGCAGCTGAACTACTTCTTTACTTTCTTGCAGCGTTCAGGATTTGATGCTCAAACGAATTAAGATTAGGTGTGTCACACTATAACATGGCACTGAGTTTTGTGACACAGAAAAAGCCTTTGCATTATACGATCGGAACATCTTGAAACATGACAGTTCTGTTGGATTGAAATGAAAAGTTTATACATTTCAAGCCAGCTGTTGTTTTAATATTATTTGTGATTGATTCTAACCTTTAGCCATGCAAGACAATAGCAAACCACTAATGTGTCACCACAGTTGTAATTGGTTTTACCTTTAGGTCCCTTGCAAAAACAAGTCCTGACCTTCACTGGCTCGTTTTCCAAACACAATTACTGTGGTGCTTCAGAAGTGACAGCTATGACTCACGGAGGTCTGATATTTTACAGACACGCACGGTCCTGGTAAATGAGCCATGTGATGGTATTCACACACGCTCTGTGTCAGCTTCATCCCTAAAACTTTACTCCTCTACTGTTCATTAACCCAGCTCCATTATAGCTCATTACCATTATAGACCGGTGGGAAAGGGAAATTGTACAGCCTGCCGCGTGTGTATGTGCTTTGTCTCCGAGTGTATGTGTGCGTGCCGTGCATATGAGAGCTTGGCTGTGTGTCTGTCTGTATTTACATTTGCTTGTGTGGCAGACGTTGTGGCCCAGTGATTAATGTACAATACAGAGTGTTAACATGATGACAGTGTGCCAGAGCTGAGGCAGAGGCGATAATTATAGCGATGCTGAGAAGAGGCGAAGTTGTCTGCAGCTCTGACTCCAGATGTCTCTCTGTTATGCTGTCTGTTTCGTTTGTCGCTCTGCATTCCTGTCGGTCTATTTCTGCCTCTTGCTCTCTGTCTGCCAGCGCATGAGGAGGTGTCAAATCATACTCTGTGTCTACTGGGATAGATAAAACATTAGATATAGCTGTGTTTTAATCACTGTTTGGGGGGGGGGCAGTTCAGACACGTTTTTGGGATAAAAATCGACTCATGTATATAGGGATGCTCTGGAGAATTTACATAATATCTCTAACGGTTCTTTAATGGTGTTGATTGTCCCCAACTTTGACATTGCAACATTACATAAAGGACATTTGGGATGTTTAGAGAACATTACCATACTGGACCATATTGGTGTCTCTCTCTCACACACACACACACACAGGAGTTGCCCTGTTAGAATTGTACAAACTCTGTTTATGCCTTATATCCTGGATTTCCATGTATGTTTGCCAAACAGCTGTGGGGCATTCCTTTAGGTCTCTACAAGACAGCAACTGAAATGAACTGACATTACATTCAAAAGTTACCAGGCCTTGATGTCCTTCACACATCAAGTAGTGAACACAAGGTCAGAGAGTAATAATTAGATGCAGCTTTAAGTGAAAGTTAGGGAGGTGTGAAGATTCTTCAAACATGTTTTTTCATCTGACTGGTCCCAGCTTCATTCAACAGCATGACAGCAACCTAACATACAGGCAAGCATACAAGAACAAGTAACCCTGCAAACACTGGCGTTGCCCCCACAGAGCCCTTATTTCAACCTAATTGAGACATACTGGGATTACATGAAAAGCAACAGAAATCAGAGACAGCTGAACGCCACAGAAGTACAGTGTATCTGTAGCAATGGCTCAAAAATGAATTTAGAGGAGCCTTTGGGGAAGAAAAGGCCCTACTGCATTCTTCCAGCAAGAAAATACAGCAAGTGTGATGTACTACAAAATGTGCTGAGGCACTGCAGACTCTCAGAGCAAGGACAACAGTGGGCATGCTTGCTGTGCTGTTAGTGTGTCTTTGTTAACACAATTGTAGCAAGTGTGGGCAGATAATTAAATTTTCGCCACACAGATAAGAGGTGCTTCTTGTCTATAAGTGATTAGTTTAAAATGATTATGGAGACAATCGTCAGTAATTGATTAAATATTGTGGAACCATGGGCTTATAAGCCTTGCTTCATGAAGGAGAAGGTTTTTTTTTTTTTTTTAATCTTTCTGAAGACAGAGGAAGGTTACTACAGGATGATATAGCTAATGAAAGCAGGTAGGCACTATGTGTTCCAAATGAAAGAACAGTGGGGAGGACAAGGAGCGGAAAAGGGGGTTGGAGGTGGAGGTTAGCAACCCAGGTGGGATGGATACCCAGGAAAACAAATGAATTGAATAAACCTTTCAACAAAACCCAGAGTACACTCACTCATGTAGGATGCAGGAAGGGAGACGAGAGGGTAAGAATACAGATGAGCACTAAATGGCAGGAGTGAGCAGAAGGGGGAGAGAGACAGACAGACAGTACACACAGATGGGTAAAGTGAGGACAAAACATATCCTCAGTGGTGAGCGGTGGGGAGACAGGCAGAAAAGAGAGAAGGGAACAATGGTAAAATAGGTTAGACAGTGGCTTAAGTGCAGTGGACCGAGAGAAGAGGATGAAGCAGACAGCCTACACAATTCTCTGATGAACCAGGAAGATGTGGAATATACCAACAAAAATATGAAAAACAATTGACATATGTTGTTGTTGTTTTATGCATGTATTACTTTTAAGATGTACATTTAGAATGACATGGCACCACCAAATTGTTGTTATTGAACTGCATGGCAATGTAAAACTAACATTTTATACTCCCTATACAGTTTTTATGCATTATTACAATGTGCATGCACTGAATGATAATTTGATAGCAAATAGCAGACATAAATACTACCAGCAACAATCAGAATACACAGCTGGGTTCAGGAAGGAAGGAAGGGAGGGGGGCAAATATGAAACATCAGCATGGACATGTAAGAGAAGGGTTTCCTCACCACTTTCATCCAGCATCAAGTCATCTTGGTAGCGGAACTTCTCTGGTCCACAAGCCACAAAGATGTCCTCATCACCAAAGAAGTCCTGCAGGCACGACACCTGAAAACAAAGACAGATGAGTTTGGTTATTATTTTTCTGATTTAAATGACCACATTTTTTAGCAGTGCTTCAGGAGCAGCACTAGCAGCTTTATGCTGTTAGGGGTTAAATGCTCAACTTATTACTGAAGGAAATGAGATATTCTGACAACAGCAATTTGTCGTCAGGTCTGCAAATTGAGTCACATAGTCAATTCAATTCAATTCAATTCAATTTTATTTATACAGCACCAAATTACAACAGTTCCCTCAAAGCGCTTTATATTGTAAGGTAAAGACCCTACAATAAACACATGGAAAACCCAACAATCAGGTGGCCCCCTTTGAGCAAGCACTTGGCGACAGTGGGAAGGAAAAACTCACTTTTTTAAAACCATTTTGCCTTCGCTGGATAATAAACAGTGAAAATAGACAGGAAGGTTGGGGGAGACACACAGCAAAGGGCCATGGGACAGGCACAAACCCGGGCCTGTTAAACTACGGCCATGTGGCATATGGTCACCTGCTCGCCCACTGAGCCGAACAGGCACCCTGAAAAACTCCCTTTTAACAGGAAGAAACCTCTCGTAGGCTCAGGGAGGGGCAGTCATCTGCTGTAATCGTTTAGGGGTGAGACAGGACAAAAGACATTCTGTGGAAGAGAGCCAGAGATTAATAATACCTAATGATTAAATGCAGAGTGATGTATAAACACAGAGAGAGTGAAAAGAGTTGAGTGAAGAAGCAGCCTAGACCTATTCCAGCATAACTACTGGAAGGTTCAGGGTCACCTGATCCAGCTCTAATTATGAGCTTGATCAAAAAGGAAAGTCTACTTTCCTTCATTCTAAGCTAATGATACTGTTTGCACATATACACTGTGTCCTGTAGTAGCTACTTACATACTCTGCATGGCACATGCTCACAAAACCTACTTCCTCTCTCTGTGCTCAGATGAAAAGGCACACTTACTGAGCCTCAGGACTCGAAAGAATACCACATGTGTGTACATGCTGGTTTTGCTTAGTTCATTATATGTGCTTGCCAAACCTCTTTATAGACAGTCCATGTTCCCGACAAGTCCCTGAGCAGCAGCACTGTGCTGCTTCTGCAGCTAATCAGTCTATCAGTAACCATAATGAGACCTTGCTGGCTCACTAATTTGCTGATGCACAGCAGCATGTACCGGACATCCAGAAAAGCAAGTGGGGTTAACTGAAGCCAGTACCTTATAAATGGTGATGAATAACAAAGAAAAGAAAGGACAAGGTAGAGAGACCTACACAGAGACATTAAAAAGGTTTTGTGAGAGAGGTTTGCAGCAGACCCAAAGATTAAAAAAAGTAGTCACTGTCACTGTTTGACATGCTACCTAATGTGCAGTTTAAACCAAACTTAAAGTGACATGGTAGGAGGCACAGCTTTGGGTAACAACACAGTTACACAAGTCTTGGATTATTAAAAAAGAGAGATAAGAGTCCCTGCAGAATGTATACCATTTCATTAGGCCATGTCTAATAAACACATTGTTCACAAATCTTGAGCTGCAGCACAAGACAGATGTTATTTGCCTTTTTAATTTGTAAGCTCACTAGTGCTCTACCAGGAAGAAGCCTCAGCAATGGGGTGTTTATGATGACAAACAGGGTGAGAAGCACGTCGCTGTTCATTTTTTCTATTTGATTTAGTTGACAGCTAATTCCATATCTGATCTAAACTCTGCATGACTTACTCAAATAACTTTAATTACACCCCACAGGCCAACCATCACATTTCAATTTCAAGACATCAATATTCCAAATTATATTTCTCCACTGGCAATGGTACAGTCAGAAAGGGATTTACTGGAAGACAATAGTTCATTCATCCTCTATGACAAATCTCCCACCAAAAACCTATTAAGAGCTATTATAGTTTAGGCTGCATGCAAGTGTAGCACCGCCTGAAGTTAACGCATAAACACAAAGCTTCAGTTATTGCATTTTCATGGCAATTAACATCCAAGAATCCATTTAGATTCCCATTAGCCACCAATCAACACCCCAAAAGAAAGTCACAAATGATGTAACAACATTACCAGCAAAATGCCAAATAAACAGCAAAGAGGCCACTGTGCGTGAGTGTGTCTGCGAGTGTGTGCCTGTGTGTGTTAAGATGGGAGTTGTCCTGTTGTCCTGCTTTACCCCCCACAGAGTCGAGATGAGCCAACGGGGAGACAGAAAACAAGTTTAATCTCAGACACAGACTCTCTGTGGAGTATGGATCGCTTTCATTTAACTTTTCAAATTAACGCTTGGCATCTGTGTGTGCGCGCATGTGTGTACGTGTGTGTGTAAGGAAATGATATTACTCTAGTTTCATAACAGAGTGCATATTGCTTTGTTCCCTGATATCCCCTGATAGTGCTGGCGATTATTTCAGGGGCGAGCAGCTCAGCTTCCTAACAAGATGGCTGTGATACAGATGCTGGTGCCGGAAACATGTCCCAAGTGCGTCAGCGCTGATGACTTGGCCACTTCTCTAACTGTACAAATTTTTAATTCAAGTATTTTTCACATTATTTTTTATATTAACACCAGATTGCATACTTACAGTACATTGAGCACAATTTGTACTTTGAAAGTACAAACATTACTGAAAAATTGCCATTGATAACACTGTTAGTTGTTGACTAAGGCAGAACTTTGGTTTCATAGTCATGCAAGGCAGAGAGACCTTCAAAGGTGGCATATTCAGCATGTCACCTTTGATGCTGCGATGAACACATTTCTCTATCTCTTTACAAAGCCAAAGTTATCAGTTGCTCTATATTAAAGCATACTGCTTGGTCAATGAATTGATGAGCTGACTGAAAGGCAATAAATTGCCAGTTTTTTAGATAATCAAACAGATGACATATTTGCATTTTGGACAGCTGATCTGACAGGGTGAAGTAAACATCAGAGATGCTTTGCTACAACTTGAAACAACTGGATGTGATGGCCTCCCTGTGAGAGTCAAGGATAGGCAAGGTGTGCTGGTTTGTTTTGCAATCCTTCAGTAGGTATCTCAGGGTCACCAGTGTTCCCCCCTTAACCTGTACGCCTTGCCTGAGTGGTACACTGAAGCTAAGTGAGGCTCAACCCTCAAGTTCTCATCAACAATAGCCATTTTGAGCCAGTCTCAGCTGCTGTGGCTCCCCAATCAGTTCTTTGGGCTCCCTTCTGCATGTGGTCAAAGGTTGTTGCAGGGAAACAAAGGGGGCTGGCTTTGATGGGAAATGAAGCCATCCTTTGGCAAAGGCCTCACAATTCACATCTTGGCACTTGGCTTACTTCAGCTTATGAGACATGGATAGTCTCTCCTCCAAAGGCCCAGTGAGTTTGACTACCATGATGGGTTTTGTACACCTAGATAGGAGAAACATCTGGGTGGAGTGTGGTCATTGCCACTTCATATCACTTTTATCCATCCATCAGCAGCAGTCTAAGCAGAAATGCCTTGACCTTCCTCTCCCCAGCCCCCTCCTCCAACTCATCTGAGGGGACACATTCCCAAACCAAGTGAGAGATATAATCGCTCCAGCATGTCCTGGATCTGCCCTGGGGCCTCCTTACAGTAGGACATGTCCAAAATACCTCACCTAGAAGGTGAAAAGGAGGCATCCTAGTCAGATGCCCAAACTACCTCAACTGACTCTATTTTGATATGAAGGAGTAGCAGATCTACTCTTAGATCTGTCTTAGTATGTTCAGCAAAACCTCTGTGACAGTAACAAAACTGGGGATGGCTGTAGCTCAGCAGGTAGAGCAGGTCACCTACTAATCGGAAGGTTGGTGGCTCGATTCCTGGCTGCTCTGGGCTGCATGTCAAAGTATCCTTAGGCAAGATACTGAACCCCTAGTTGCTCTCCGGCACAAGCGTTGGAGTATGAATGTGTGTGAAGATTAGACAATAAAAGCACCTAGCTTAGTTACACATGGAAGTGCTTGTGTGAATGTTGTATAAGCACCTTGAGTGCTTAGATAGAGTAGAAAAGCGCTATATAAGAACTAGTCCATTTACCAAGTGTCATGGCAAGATAGGGTTATCAGGGCGTAACCCTCGCTCACAGCAGAGTGCCTGGTGGCTGGGCATTAGTACATGGAGCTGACCAGCTACAGCCCAAAAATACTACATGGGCCTGCTCTGGTGTGGCCCCACCACTGGCAGTGCTGTTTTATGATCTCTCTGTCCATATATATATATATATATATATATATATATATATATATATGTAAAAGAGGACAAAAGCACAACTATACATGTTTTGTCCATGCAGGTGCATTGACATAAACCAACACATGTGGCTCACTCCCTTTTGGAAAACTGCCAAACTATCCTTGTCCTCTGTCTTTCGCCCACCTGCACTGCATGTGAATACAGTAATATTGAAGTCAAGTCTTACTACATTTTCACAGTACAGTTTCAGCTTTTTTCACATAGAAATATGACTTTCAATTCCTATTCCTTTTGATGATTCAGTTTAGCACAGCCATGCATTTGCACAATTGTTTTTTAATCAATATAAATCAGTGTTCTATGCTAGTATATCCATTCTGATTATAATGATTATATGATGATAATAATATTTTTGAGTTAATTTAACTTTATTAACATTTTCCCAAAAGTAAATTTACACTGATATTTATATATATTTTTTAAAAAAACAGCCCAATAATGTTCCATGATTTGAAAAGCTACAGCTGCTAAATGTTTGGTGCATCATTTGAACTACTAGTTGATTCATCTCCAACAAAAAGATTTTTCTTTTGACACCTGAGACTCTTCTTTTGAGCCTCATCAATTTAAAGCTTGGGTTCTTTTGAAATCTGTGATCTTTATTGGTATAGCGCACATGCTGTTGTTCTTAACAATTTGTGCAGGACTGGAGCAGAGGACCATTGTTGCTGTACTGGCCTAAGAAGAGGTTGCTCAAATGAGCTTACCCCAAGACACAACAAAAATGCTGGGCAAAAAAGAAGGAAAAAAGCAGGAAGAGTGTCATAAGGTAAACAGGGAAGGAAAGAGGAATCAGGAAAGATAAGGACATGAAATAAGGAAAGGTTTCATTTAGGGCAGCGTCTAAGGGCACCTTTAAGCTAATGAGCAACACACAAACACAAACTGTTTACTGAAACTGAGACAAAGTATAGCTGCCATGGTGATGGTGCCCTTTAGGCACCATTGCATGGCTGATGTGTGCCACTGACTGCATGATGAGCACATGGTGATATGAAAACACCGTCATTCATATTTCATCTACTATGAGCATGATTTTTCACTGCTTCATTCACAAAAATACAGAGAAGCACATCCTTGTGGTATATGACCTGGTTAATAGTGAAAAAATATATGGTTTTAAAAGGAAAAGTGTTTTTCTGAAAAACTCAGAAAGACAGTTCAACGGTTAATGAAGAGAGAAGTGAGCTGGTAAAGGTGAAGAGAACAACAACAACAACACACACACACACAAAAAAAGCCCCAAAAACATCAGAGACAAAATCAGAGAAAGATGCAACCAAATCATCAAATCCCCTGAGTTAGAGAGGAAGCAAACAGACAGGGGGAAAAGAGCAGCAGAGGAGATCTATTCCTGACTGCTGCTCTGAGCCCTTCTCTGAGCCCAATGACAAAACAAGCTGCTTTGATGTTTCTGATGCTCCCAGAGAACCAGCACAGTTACACAACATCTACTGCTGCTAAAACAAGGCCGGGAGGAAACAAACAGAGCAACAGAGGAAAAGATTCACTAATCTAAAATGATGAGAGAAGAGCAGAGGGGTGTGGAGATTAGTAATTTCATAATCCTTCCAGCAACTCAGCACTAGTGAGGCAGAAATGTCAACTTATTCTTTGTTGGACCTTATGGGCCTGACCGCCAGCTTTCCCACTACTGTCCACTGCTATAATACCTAACAGTGCAGTTTAATAGGTATCATTGTGCTTTATACAACAAATGTTTTTTATTCTCCACAAAGGAAAACAACTATTAGAGAGATCCTCATAGAACAAGTTGCTGTTTTATGGCCAGAGAGGTGTGACCAACCTCCAGCTCCCTGTGAAAGGGTTACAAAACAAATAAGAGTTCATTATGAACCTTTCTCAGTAAAGCGTTTTGTGTTGTCACTACGCCACCTAGTGTAAATTCACCTAATGTCTACTATTATTTCTGTTCCTCACGCTCTCTTGAGTTTGCTTTTCTTCTCTTTAATTTTTTCCTTTGAACATAAATACAAATCACATTTGGGGAGACCTGGTTTTGGTCTTACATGGTGTTACACAGTATACAATTTGTAGAACATCACAGCGAAAGTGATCAAGAACTGAGACAGGCAAATAACTGCCACCACATGGTGGCACTGTTTAATAATCACAAGATGAGGAAGGATTCAAAACAAACCTACACACAACTGAAACTACCAGAATCAAATACAAATCAATCACATAAATGTAATACAAACAAACAAGTTATAATAATAATAATCAGATAGCAACATTTGAAACTCAAATAAACGTAACATCACATAAAAGCAATTTAAATATGAAGACTAATCTGTTGTGACTGATATCATCTATGTTTTATAAGATCACACATAACGTGGCATTTGTGGTGCTGATGCATTTTGCAAGGAAATATGCTACACAGGCACGCAAGCACGCACGTGCACACACGCACACACACACACACACACACACACACACACACACACACACACACGGAGACACTTAAATCACAGAGTCTGTCTGGTTCTCACTTCCCAGCTCCTGTGAATCATATGCTGGGAGCAAATGATCAGTGACAGTACTTCTCACTCTGCTCATTTAGATCACGTATTTATGTCTCTCAGTCTGATTTCCGGAGCTGACAGGAGGTAGACACACCTGTCAGCTCCTCGCTGTTTAGTGGGAATTTCTGACAGCCACTCAAAGATACAGCAGATGAGGTATAACTATATAAGGCCACATATAAGTGTATCTACTTACAGGAAACAAAAAGTGGAAATCTGTTAAAATTTTACTTAGTTTGTCCTGTTTATTTCATATTAGTCACTGGATTAAATGGTTGGCTTTTGAACACCTCATCATAGGTGGGAATTTGTGATTTTGATCATTTTATGCCTTTTTAACAAAACAACCCCAAAACAATCAATTATAAAAAAAATAAAATTAAAAAAAATCTGCACCCTACCTGCACCTCATCTTTGCATATTTTCTTATTTTTTGTCTTTCTCTAATAACAAACTTAGCCAACCAAATAGTTACAAAGCCAGAAAAAACAACAGAAGAAGGAGAAGAAAAGAAGATTCAACTGCTAATCTTTTGCACCACAATAGATGGTGAGATCAACATAATCCAGCTTACAGAAATACCACATTTCAGAGTGAAGAGGAGCTGCCACTGCAGTCAGCCAGAGGAGCTGTCTGTGGTGCTGAATTGACTGTGGCTAGCCAACAGGGGCTGTCACGCTGCTCTCAAAAACTTGCCTTGGAAAGATACCATAGATGGAAGGATAGACAGATGGTACTGATAGACATGCAGACTGACAGATTAACAGATGAATGCTCTGACACAAATACAGACATACAGAAACAACAAAGGATAAACTGTTTGTTGCTATCATTCAGAGCCTCTGATGTGAACAACAACAAAAAACGAGTAAAGGAATGGAAAAATATGGCACTGACTGACAAAGCAGCAATACACTGAGGCAGCAACAAATGTTATAAGTGTTTCAGAGTTGCACGCAGTATGTGGTTTAGGGGTGGGACCAGAACCGGTATAATTGCACGTTAGGTAAAGAACATTTTGTGTGTGGGAACATAGCTGTGTGTACATGATGGCTTTTTAATTTTACAGAAGCAGTAGCAGTGACCGGTTTGTATTAAATGTGATTAACGTGCCTAGTTATTGTTCTACTTTGTCCTTACTGTATATTGTTACAGTGCAAAACTCCACTGTAGCAGGAAGTAGTAATATGTCACAACAGTGCTTCATTTTTTTTGCTATATATACTATATTTTCTTATTTAAAAAAACATCATAAAAATAACATTCTCACATGACACAACTAAAGCTGATTTCCTTATTGTCCTAATCACCTCATAGACCCAACAGAGAGACAGAAATGTGCAGACAAAGAGCCATGGCACCCGACAAAAGGAGAGTTAGACACTGATCTTACAGAGACAAGAGGGAAAGCTGACGCCATCTGCACCCTGACAGAGAATTTACACATGACCTCCCGCTGCTTCAACCGGCACAATTCAAAGAGCCCAATTTTACCAAAAAACTGAATGTGAACTGACAGAGAGCAGCGAGGAACAAGAGGAGATGGCAGGAAGAACTAAAAAAGAAGAAGAAAAAGAAACAAAAAGCAGTATTGATGTGAGGCCAATTAACCGTGCAGCGGGCTGAGCTGGCACTGGTGTTACTGCGTTCACCTCAAACCAGAGCAGCAGACTGCCTGCCTCCCTGGCTGGCTGGCTGGCTGCTTTGTTGCATAACAGCTTATGTAACCGCTTCTGCTCTCCACAGGGGGATAGCAAACTTCTTGTGAAGCTGTTTTATGCATTTCTTTCTAAATTAGACAGCACTTTCCAGTTGTTCGTGATTTTCCCCCCCCCTCGTTGATGAGCTCGCCTCTTCCTTTCAAGCTTTTGGTTTCACAACAGTCAAAAATGGATGTGCCTAAAAGAGCACGTGCATGCAATGCGTAAAAATATAAGTGTATGCTGAATTCATGCGATAAAACACGTTTTTAGAGGCTATGTAGGGGGACTCCATGGGTAATTCTGGGATCAATTAAATGAGCAATGAGGAAGCCGTCTGAACTAACTTGAGGGCTGAAACTAAATATTCTTTTCATGGTTGAATAATCTGCTGATCATGATCTCAATTAATCCATAAGCTGTAAATGTCATCATTATTTTGTCCAACCAACAATCCAGAGTACAAAAGATATTCAATTTACTGTAGCAGAAGAAGAAGAAGAAAACCTGCCTGGAGGAATTCAAGATCATTTTAATTATCATACAACACAAGGTTGTGTAATGATGCAGTACCATTATGCTACTCACAATGAAAAACAAAAACAAAAAAAACCCCAAAAACAAAGATTTACAAATGAGTAAAAAAAAAAAAAAGGTATAAATATAAAGCTACTATATGTGTGACTGACTCAATCCTGACTAAACAAGGCCTATAATACAGCTTCGTGTGCTTGGTATAATGTGGGAAATAAACTGTAACTTTGACTTTATTTAACTACAGTGACAGAGGAAAGACAAACACGCCCTACTTTACTGCACTTACTTAAAGATGCCAACGTGTGGATTAAACTCAGCTGACCTCTGAAGTTGATGCTGACAGACAGACAGAAATAAAGAAGATGAAAAATATTTTTGGACAGTTCAGCGCAGATGAGAGTTTAGAAAACATAAATAGATGCGATAATAATAAATGCAGCTGTGTACTCTGTCGAATACAATCCATGGTTACAATTCTACAGATGCAAGGATTTTGTTGCTGACAAATTCAAAAGTGTGCACTGAAGTGGCTCCGTTAACCATACATTAATATTTATCTTTTAAGATTCTAAAACCTCTGAGGTGTTTCTTAACAAAGCATGCCATTTCTGCCTTCCAGCTGGCTTTGAGAAGCTTTGTTCAGATTAGACATATTTCCTCTGTCAGATTAGACAAAATCTAATCTGACATATGAGATGAGTCAGTCCGGCTCTTTAAGCAACCAAAAGCAAGAAGCTGGAATGCAATCTTTCAAATGCAGATTCATTTGAGGAGGATTAGAGAGTGAATGAGTCAGACTGTGTGTGCACGTGTTGCGTGTGTGCGTGTGATAAAGTTGTGGTGTGACTAAGTTCTGAACAGTCTGCTAGGGCTGGAAACGTCTGCCATCAATCCTAATTTGGCAGCAGATCCTCTGACTACAATAGGCCCTCCAACCTGCTACAGTCACTCTTCACTGGTAGACCAAGACACACACACACACAGACTTGCTAACTAAACCAGAACAAAACAGACAGACAGACAGTCTAAAAAACAGCCTTCTATATGATCTGTTTACACACAAAAACAGCAGTATCATCTTAGCATTTCTGCTGAGGAATGCACAAACACACTCCACAGTAACTGACTATGGACTAGCCACACATACACATATACACACTTTGCTGAGTAACTGTGACTCAGCAGATCAGCAGGAGCAGATGGGCTCTGCTTCCCACGATCCTCATATGGAGAACAAAAAGTGACATCATCAACATTAAATACAACCAGCAGAGATTAAAAACATCTAATGTTTTGCATGTGAGCATAACATAATCCCTGTCCTTGTATCATTACTGTAGCACCTTCTCTATTGACACTGCAGAGCTGGATTCAGACTTAAAGGAGACAGGTACCTAACACAATGAAACCAATGAATACAAAAATGAATATGCACTAACGTACAGAGGGACATGTAAAAAGACAAAGAGCAGGGAAGAGGGGAGGAGAGCGCGAGCAGCCATATGTTGCAGCTCTTGAATTTGGGAATGCATGTCGAGTGTGCTAATTAAATGAAGACTAGATAACCATAAAAACAATGGAACACTGCCAGCAAAGAGACAGACATACTGAGAAAAGTTAGGACAGACAAAGTAGAAGATCAGAGGATGTAAAGATGTAAGGATTGGAAGTTTGTTGATGAGGATGAATAATATATGAAGATGCAAATAGAACAGATGCAGTCATGGGTGGAGAGAAAAAATTTTAAAAAATGGAGGATGGAGAAAAGAGGTTGCAGAGGAAACAGAAGATGAAGATGAAAGTATATCAAAGGATATCTCTTTTGCCTTGCCAACAAGGAGAAGAACAAGCCAACAATGCAGTTAAGAGAGGTGAGGGCTGCACTGCAGATAGTGGTTCATCACTCTTTCTCCTACAAATAACCTCTATTTCACTTTAAGAAACATTATCATGAATACCAAATGTAAAAGGGGGGTGACCCAAAATGCAAATAATAACAAGGTGTCAAGGAAAGGAGATGAACACTGCATAACTTGTTTAAATTAAATCATATAGTTGCAAACAGTAACTTAATGGTAATGTGTTTTTCATGTATCCTAGCCAGCTACTCTAAATGTTTTTGTTTTTTTTAAATTACCCTTAAAACAGTTTATGTAAAAAGTTGTCCTACTATGTGGTAAGCCTCCCTTTTCATTCATTTATTTATTTTCTGCATTAGCACTCAATGCAAAAATGCTACTATTTGCCTATGCTCAACCCTCTGAGACTCATACTACAGGGTCTCAGTAATGACGCTCTCAATAATAGAATGCAACCGACCTTAGAAATGAGTAATCAGCATCAAGTGCCCGCAGTTAATGCCCAGTGATGCATGAGCAGAAATCTAGATGAATCCGTTAAAAAAAGAAAAAGAAAAAAAGAGTGTGTGTCACTATCCATGCCTAAGTATGCATGAGCATCACAAGGCTCAAGGCTGGCAGCTGGGGTCCACCATAATGTGTGTGTGCACCTTTCTGTGTCTATGTGTGTGAACACAGCTCAAATGTATTAATAGGCCAGCCGTCTTTGCGACCTAAGCCACTTATGGCTCATCTATGTTCTCGATAAGGCCAACCAAGCTACACAATCCCACCATACTATGACATCACATCAAGTTAGCTGGTTCCTAAGCAACTAGATCAAATCTTCATAGAAACTGGCAAGGTTAAGAGCTTGCTGCGAAATAGGAGATTGTGGTAACCCCAAGGCGAAGGGATGGAGCTAAAAATAACATCTATCAGATACTGAAAGACCAGAATGGTAGAATCAATATAGCATAGTGGGGGTTGGAATTTGATCTAGATTCTTCTATTACAGACAGAAATATGATACCCAAATGACCACGGTGCTCTCAGACAGAGTTGTTCACAGCTTGTCTTATGTTGTCCAACCTCCATCCCATACATGATTGCATACATGCATTATTATAGACATTGTATACATGATTCGGAACATCCTAATGCTTTATTGTTACCGACTAGTGGTACCAAGTGCAAAACATGTTATTGAATGTCTGTTAAAACTTATTCAGGATACGTCGTTATAAGGCTGTTTAAGATTGCATAACATACTGACATAACAAGCATTGAAATTTTTTTAAAAAGGGGTTTAATAGAAATATGCTGCTCACCCCAGTGTTTCCCAAAGAGAGTTGTTTGCATTTCAACTGAAAGCACTGAAACACCTGCACACAGTCAGGCACAAATGCGTATATATGCATGAACCCACATATAAATGCATGGGTATAACAAAATGACTGACAGCTGAAGATATTCCCTTGATGATACACCTATGAAGTTTCTCTGAATCTGAACTTCTGATGTATCGTTTTCAGCGTACACATAAACCCTTCCGCATTGACTCTGGCCTCATTACAGGGGTTAATGAAGAAAATAAGCCAAAGCTCTGGTTTTCAGATGTTTGCAGCTCTGCTGGGACTCAAAGCTACTGGCAGCCAGGCCCAGAAACCTACTTCTGCCGTAGGCTCAATGACTGGCGCGGCTCAGCTGACGGCAGCAACCCACACAGGCAGAAACCATGCAAGGACGCAGGCGTGCACCTGCACACACACTTTACTTAAACCTTAAAGAACCTTGACCCTCACACAGACCCCCATATAAAGGGAATTACCTTAGCAGACTTCTGATATCTTCAGAAGGAACATTAGGTAACCCCTGCTATCATTAATTTACTTATTTATATTACTCTTATGTTCATTAAGACATAAGTGTTCATTCATTGGTACTTCAGAAAAAAGTGTCCGATTTTGTCATACTGCACCATATTAAGGTTTATATTCTTTTATACAAAGCCTGGGTCCCCTTTCTGCACTCATCAAGTTAAAATGGATTAACCACAGTTCACAGAGGGTTTACATTCTTCCTTATCTAGTATACAGTAGATCGTTCGACCCGATATACAAAGTTAGACCCAATATACAAAGCTGTTCTGAACCACTTTGCTTGCTGCTGCATCATCCATCAATTCCCATCTTACATTTGATTCCCACATTTTCCCCTTTTCCCTCTTCTCTTAGTAACATAATCACAAAGCCTCCCCATGGCACCAACCTGCATCCTGCACATAACAAATAATAACAATAACGAGTAAGGAGTTGGATCTGCACTCAGCCCAGCCCAGATAATTCAACAGCGTGTGTGTTACCATGCCTACAGGCCCAATCAATACTTTACCTAAAAATAGCACAGGCATAATACGCTTACTTCAAATTGCAGAGGGCTGAACATGGCAAGAGCAGAATTTATTTTGATAATCTCCAACATACCTGTGACCAATGGCAGAGTAAGTGGGCATTGTGCAAAGGTGTGAGTGTAGTCCCCAATCCCTAACAGGGAAGGCTCCTCAAGGAAAACCTGATCCCCAGGATTTTATTGGCTACAGTGCTGTGATCAAACAGCAGGTCATTACCTGCTGGGTTAGCAGTGGATCATTAAATAGACAGCGTGGCTTCAGAAACTGGATGATATACCAGTGCGGACACACGGCAGATCAATGCTTAGAGCTGGGATAAATGGTGGCATGTTATACCAAAATTCCCATTAAGCATGAAAAGACCACAGGGCAAAGACAATATTTATTAAGATGAGTCAAATATTGCCCTATTAGGAGATTATTATAGCTGTATGCCCTGAAATAGCCAGACACCCTTCCCATCCAGTACAATCTGTTTAACAGCAATGTGTGTCATTCCGATGCTCCTGCCAGCTGTATCAGTATCGCAGAACTTACAACATGACCTAGAGAGAGGCAGAGAGAGGGGGAGCAGAAAGATGCACAGACAGAAATGATGATGATGATGATGATGTGGGTTGGCAGCATGAAAAATGGAGTTGGCGGATGGAAAGCTTCAGAGCAGGGAGAGACTACAGAGATCAAGCATTTCACAAATATAAGCTAAAACCCTAACATGCTGGCAGAGACAGCGCTCTCTCTCTCTGCGCCATCCTCTTATTGACACACAGACATGAGAACGAGCGTTTGACCTCATACAGCTGTCGTGCAGGTCAAGTTCAATGCTATTTCCACATATGCAGGTCCACATGCAGGTTCAGTTCTATAGAGAAGAGCATGTGTGGTCTAATACACATACTATGTCCATGAACAAATCTGGTTTAAACCTTGTTCTTTTTATAGTCTCCCTCCCACCCACTGAGTGAGGAAGCTGGTTAGGTGGGTGGAGCTACCAAGGGGGGTATGACTGATTTCTGGCACACATCGCTGCAGCGTGGGTGAGAATCCAGACTCCATTCATAGATTTCTTTCCAATTTTTTATACCTTCATTTGACCTCTTTCAGCCTCTTTGCCACTCTCTCTCTTCGCAGCTCTGGCTGTGAACGGGGACGCAGCCAGAGCTGTTCGTCATTCATAAAAGGCTCCGGAGTGTGTTCATTATATATTTATACCCTTTTTTTGATCCCTTTACCAGACAGTTGCTCTTCAATTCCCCTCTCCAATCCAATCCAAAACAGCCATATAAAATCTCTCACTTTTCTCTCTGTGGAGGCACTCATCATGTGTGACACATCTCCCATCAGCTCTGCTGTAAAATTTTGTTCAAATTTAATGCAGGCTCACAACCAGTGTCAGCCACAATGAAACCAATTCTAACCCACGTCTAATGTTCTTTGATACCATATAAACACTAACGGGCTGTTTATCTTCTACAAGCACATTCATATTCACTCTATATAACAAATCATTGAACTGCACAAGGATTTCTCACCCGTTTGCCATCCAGTGTGTAAATCTTCTTCACCACTCCAGAGTCAAGCTTTATGGCATCGGTGATGTCGGTCAGGACCTGTTCGTAGGAATGGGCTGTTTTCTTGTTCAGGAGGATCCTCACTGCTTTCCGGGGCTTCACTGCACGCTCCGCACCACTGTCACAAGTTTGGGACGGATGAAGTCCTTGTGTCTCGACGACTCTCTGAGGTGCTGGCCTTGGTGCTGCCCAGAGAAGGAGGCCCGCGGGATGCTACCGCTGCAGCCTTGACATTCACCGACCAGTTGGGGTTCACGTTCTTTGTGTAATCCAACTTTTTGTAGGCTTCAGTGGAGCTACAAACATAGCTGTCACCTGTTGGGGGGTTTTGGAAAGAAGTGGAAATCAAGGAGGGATTACGGAACAAATAGAATGAACTTTTGGCAAAAGAAATAGATACTAAGGGGTAAAATCTATTGATCTGGGATCTCCTCTAGTTTGTTTTAGGTAATAAATTAAAGGAAAACTACTGAAAGGATGAAACACAATTCTCAAAAATATACTTGCTTATTTGTTCAGCTCGATTGAATCTGTGGCCATGAGGCATATGAGTCACATCATGTTCAGAAAAATCATTCCATGACCCCCGGTGCCTTTTTAATCCTGAAGGAGGCCACTCCCATTGGAACAGAAATGGTTCATTATTGGATAAAAGCAATCACTCAGATCAGCTTTGTATTGATTGGAAGGAAGTGACCATTCCCTCTAGGTGATAATTATGCCAGCAGAATAAGAGTCAGTGGCATCCCTTCGATGCTGGGGTCAAAGGTTTTTCTCATTTAATGTCTGCATGTACTCAACAGCAGCTTATAGCTCTTCCCTTCTCACCTCTTCTGACCTAATGATATTAGCATGCAGCTTTTAGAGAGTAAAACAGATCAAGATAACTTGAACCAACACACTGGATATCTGTATCGCCATATGGCCATCAAACGAGCGGCATAATCTTACAGTAGTCATCTATAGTGTGCTTATTGGATTAGCCTTTTTTTTCTCTATAAAGCAGTTCCCCTAAAAGTATCTTGTTGTTTGTGGCCTTACTCTGTGCAGCAGGAGGGGAAGCAGTACAAGCAGGGATAGCATGCCAGCTCACAGGTCAGCAAGTGTTTACTCTTTCAGAGAGTCAAAGAGAGGCATCCTATTATGTTAGCTAATCATAAACATGACATAAAGGCCATAAATGAGAGGAACTGTCCTTCAGTGCTTTGAATCGTCACATAACTCCCATATATACTGACCTTCTACCAGCTGATCAATATTGGTAATCTTCTTGGAGCCATCCAGGGTGTAGATGGTCCGGACACCCTGAGGCAGATTGACATTGTCGGATAGGGAGCGGGTCAGGTCTGCCAGCAAGGCGTCAAAGGTGCGGAACCTGTCAGAGGAGATGGCGTACACAATCCCATTGAAGTATCGGTCTCCGTTGCGGTAGAAGCGGACCTTCTTGGCTCTCTTTTCCGCACTCAGCGTCTTCAGGGTCCGGGTCCGGTACAGACTGCAGTGGGCGCTGTGTGTGGGACTCGGAACACCGTTCATCTTCGCACTAGACCGGCTGTGCCTCTGACCTTTGTCCCGCTCGTCAAAGTGCTCCATCTCCATTTCGCTACAGAGGCTCACAAGTACGGCTGTACTGTCTGGGAAACAACAAACAGGGAGGGATAAGGTTGCGGGGAAACTTTTCACCACCGAATAACAACGAACAAGAGGTGCGGAAAATGAAGAAACCAACCCAGGAGAGGTTCGGACGGCTGATATAACAGCCAGCCGGTATCCGTCGCTGATGCACCGTCTCAAAATACCTCACTAATGACAGATTAAGTGCTCTTAAGCCGAGGAGTGGACAGTGCGCTTCTTGACGATCCACGCCTGACAGTGTGCCCGAGCTGCTCTGACGCGCAGATGGATGGAGCGCCTCGTCACGAATCGATAATAACCTATTAATTTGGCTTGATAAATATTCAAAAGAGCCGCAGCCGGACAAAGAGCCGTCCTCACCGGGAGTTAAACATAACACTGCGACCCCATTACAGCTATTCATGATTTAAGTACGGCAGATGTGTTACATTTTTCAGCGAGTCCCGGACAGAGGTATGACTAGTTTAAAAAAACAAACACACATATAAAAGTGTGTTTGAAGACTTTGCAGCAAACCACGACTAAAATAATCAATCCCGCTTGTATCAGCCAATAAAAACAGCAAGTGATCAGGCTTACCTACGCGAGCAATTAACGCTTCTGTGACGGTCACCTCCAGTCTGACTGATGCCTTAATTCCCAGTAGATGTCAAGAAAGGAGTTCAGTGCGCTTGTCCCTGACACTGGATGCTGGTAATGTGTGATCCTGTGCTGGCTGCAGTGAGCCCCCCCGTGTGTCTCTTTGTTGTCCGGTTCGATGTACCCCACCACCAAACACCAGTGAATGCGTGCGCGCGTGTGTGCGTAGTGAGAGAGCAAGAAGCAGAGGCTGGACTGGAAATGGACTTGGTAGCAGCTGCTTCCCCTCCCATTTTTTTTCACACCCACCCTTTCTCTCTCCTCCTCCACGTCACTCTGTCGTGATTTTCATTCAGCGCCCCCACCCCTCATTAGAATGCAGCCACACGCTTCCCACCCGTGCTGGGGTGGATGTTGGTCCTGCACCCACCCAGCCCCCACGACACGCGTCAGCTGTGTGTGTGATTGTATGGGGGGTGTGGACCCTGCTTTATGGCAATTTAAGACTTCACTTTGGTGCTCAACAAAGAGAACAAATCTATAGATATTTTTCAATGACAGCAACAAAAACAAAATAAATTTCTGGAAACATTCCTTGCTCATATTTTACATAAATCTTTATTCATACCTGAATGGATCACAGATGTTTGTGACTGTGACTATATCGACAGAATAAGATTATGTTGAACCTACATTTGCACGTGGGTTGTTTTGTAACACCTTAACTCTATACACAAACCCACATGCTGCATTTCTTGTACTATGCTGTACAGTATTACCAGCAGTGACTTTTTATTCGGTTTTGGAATTACCTGTATAAATGATCTCAAAATAATATTCAGTTGCACTTAATTTCTTACAGATTCAGAGAACTGAGAGATGCAGAGATCTGCTCTCTCTTTAGCATGAGCTTGTGTTCTTCCTACAAGCTCTGAAATTGGAGGTTGAGACAGGAAACATTCTCTCAGTGCAAGAAGAGATAAAGACCACTGGCCTACATCATGGACTCCAGAGACCACCCAACCCCTCTCCGCCACTCACTAATGAACCATGCACATGTATTATCTAACATTTATCTGTGCCAGCAATGGTAAAAGCTGCAGTCAGGCTCCCAAATTCTTTCATTGTATTTACATTATTTTAATTATGTTTTGATGACACCAGTTTCAACAGGAATATATATTTAACTTTGATTGGATTTATGGTGTGGGGTTCTTTTCTTGGCAAACTTTGGCCTCCCTGAGAGCACTGTTTAAATGCCACAGCCCACCTGAGTATTACTGCTGACCGTGTCCATCCCTTTATGATCACAGTGTACGCATCTTCTGATGGCTGCTTCCAGCAGGATAACATGTCATGTCACAAAGCTCAAACCATCTAGTTTCTTGAATATGACAGTGAGTTCACTGCACTCAAATGGCCTCCACAGTCACCACAACTCAATCCAATAGAGAACCTCTAGGATGTGGTGGAATAAGAGATTTACATCATAGATGTGCAGCCAACAAATCTATGCCATAAAGGAGCATGTGAATCCAACAGCATGGTGTACCTAATAAAGTGACCGGTGAGTCCACATGACTCCATTGGTGTTAGAGAATGAAATAGAAAAATTAAATAAATAAAATAATAATTTTAAAAACCACCCACAGTTTTTTCTACTTTGGGGACTCTGAATGTATCACAAACTGAGATGACGTGAGGGCTGTCTAAATGAATCCCGAGGAAACAAGAAAGAGCAACAAAGATGGAGGACATAGGCCCCACACAGTCCCAGATGTAGTATAATTTTCAAAGGCGAGTCAGATGTCTTTTCAAATAATACAAGAAACAAAAGAATGGGTTTTTGTTGTGATAAACTGAGAAAAAAAAACCTTTAATTTGAGGTTAAAAACTGACACAAATATGAGGTACATTTTGAAAGCAGCTCTGTTTGGCGTTGCAGCTAGTTACCAAAGTCTCGCAGTAATCAAGCATTTCCAATATATATTGCTTCCATTTACATTTGTGTCACCAGTGCAACTGACTAATTGCAGACAGGGTGGAACAAAATCTGAATGAAACAGGGCCAGAAATACTGCATCCACACTAATTATATAAGTGCAATTCTTCATAGAGGCCAACTCTTGAAGCATGACACAGCATGACTTGTGGCCTATATAAAGAAAATATTTTGGCATGTGTGATTGAGGCTTTTAAGTGTCTATGCGGGCATGCATAATTTTGTTTGTAAATTATTCATGTAAATGGACAGTTTTACAATCATAAAAACACATTTTTATGCCAAGCCCCCTTTCTCAGTGATGTGCACAACAGCCACTTTTAAAGAACAGAAATAAAGGCACAGTGTAGCATACCTCTTCTAAGGCATCTCTGTGAACTCAACAGCATTATAAAGAAAGCTGAAGCTCAATCAGATGGATGGATTGGCCTATAACAGATATTCAAGCCCCATCAGAAGTAAATTTAAAAAAAATAACCTGCTTTAATTTTACAAGCTGTGAGTAATCACTGTATCTTTAGGCAATATTTCCACACTACACAGAAGGGTGTGTAAACATGTGCTTCGCCACACAAGTGTGTGAAACAAGTGAATTAGCATGAAAAAGCAACAGTACTGTGATTCATGGTGTTCTGACAGTTGCTGTTGTGATTTGTTATTCTCTTTCACCTGTCAGGAGAAGACATTTGGGTAGTTCCTCTGTGACTGTGTGATTCACAGGCAAAGTTTTAGTGAGCTGTGCTAAAAAAGAAAAAGCTTACACGTGACATAGAGAGGGAGGAAAGAGAAGAGTAAGAGGAGAGAGAGGCACGCTGCAAATCTGCTCAGTCTTTCATGAGGCAATATGAAGTAGCTACATCTAAATGAAGTCATTAATCTAAGAAAAACAAGCTGTCATGGAAGCACGTTCAGAAACATACAGAGTCAACCACATCAGGAGGCAAATACCAGCACAATAAATAAATTTCTCCGGGAGATGGAAATTCGAGCATTAGCACTTGGGTTGATCAGGTAATACTTTTCAGAGGTGGTTTACATGGACAGGACAAAATCATTAAATCATCCTGTTCATGCCTTCAGCACCACGTTGTCCACTTTGTGATTTTATTTTAATTCACTGTTTTGAGGCTGACAAGAACTGAACCCATCCTACACTCTTCACAAATACAACTGAAGCAGTGCTTCTGGCATTTTTTTTTCCTATTCACTACTTCAACTCATATCGATAGAGTTTTCTGACACCCACATTTAAAAAGGTGGTCAGTAGGTGGGATGGGGGTGACTGCTTGCTCTGTGGAGAAACTACAAACAGCGAGAGCGGTGATGTGGTGCTGCATACGTAATGCAAATCGTAGGAGGTGTTTAAAAAATATTGCAGTGACACAAGAAATGTTGGACTTTGCAGGCTTTTGGCACACTAGCACATGACCGCACTACACTCAAAGCCTGTAACATTCCTTCAGCCTTTTTCCTGCATAGAGGATTTTTTTGGTGTCCTGAAATAAAGACTTTAGCCACAAACATTTATTCTTCTTTTTGAAACAAAGTCCAGACTTGATTTTAAATGTAGCATTTAATAGCTTGAAATCATGTTAATAATAGTATTATAAACACATGACCAACTGCAGAACATGGACAGAAATCCTAAATACACACAGTTCAGTTCAATTTTATTTATATAGCACCATATCACAACAAACAGTCACCTCAAGACACTTCGTATTGTAAGATAAAGACGCTACAATAATTGACTCACTGGTCATATTATAAGGTATACCAGTTAAACTGCTTGTTAGCACAAATATCTAATTAGCCAGTCACATGGCAGCAACACAATGCATTCAGAAATATAAACATAGTCAAGATGACCTGCTGAAGTTCAAACTAAGCATCAGAAAGGGGAATAAAGGTGATTTCAGTGACTTTGCTAACATGGTATGGTTGTTGGTGCCAGAGAGTATTTCACAAACCGCTGATCTACTGGGATCTTCCCACACAACCATCTCTATGGTTTATAGAGAATGGTCCGAAAAAAGAGAAAATATCCAGAGAGCAGCAGTTCTCTGGGTGAAAATGCCTTGTTGATGCCTTGTCACACTGACAGGAACGCAACAGTAAGATCCACACTGCAACAAAGGTATACAGAAGAGCGTCTCTAAATGAACACCACATTGAACGCTGAAGCAGAGGACCTTTGGAATGTGGTGGAACGAGAGAGTCACATCATGGATGTGCAGTCGACAAATGTGCAGCAACTGTGTGATGCTATTACGTCAATATGGAGCAAAATCTCTGAGGAATGTTTCCAGCACCTGGTTGAATCTGTGCCACAAAGAATTAAGTCACTTCTGAAGCAAAAGGGGATGCAGCCCAATACTTGCAAGGTGTACCTAATTAAGTGGCTGGTTAGTGTAGAAACTGCAGCATTTCAATATAATCAGCCACTGAGAAATGTGAACAAATGCCATTGGTAACTAAAGCATAAACATTTCAACATAACCAGAAAAGAGCAATTTTACTAAGTTTGGTTTAAGGATTGTGTTTCAGGTTGTGCTTTAGTGTGGGTAACCTGCTTTTCCTTTGTAATTTCTTTTCTTCTTTTCTCTCCGCTATTCTTCCACCACCACCTCCTCCTCTTTCTTTCACACAGGCTTCTCCGCCTTCTTCTTCTCCTCCCTCTTTTCCTTTCTTAGAATCAGCCTCTGCTTTCCTGCCGGTCTGCTTCCCTCTATGCACCAGGAGACGACAGAGAGAAAAGTGCAGTTTTTTACATCAAACAAATTTGCTTAGCTTATAACAATAATAATGCTAAAGGGTTTAAGTAGCTAAATAATAATAGTTAAATAATAATAATAGTTATTAAGTCACTAACAGTCTTAGAACATCTCAGAATTTATTTATTTACAGCATTAATTGTTTGTCAAACATAAATATACAATTAGTCAAGGGAACCTCTAAACCAATTTCAGTGTCTCATGAATTAAGCAATAAATATCACTGTTTCTTCCTGCCTTATGTGACTTTGCCACTCTTTATTCACGGGGCACCCTAGAGTATTACCACCCCTCATTAAAAAAAACAAAAAAAAAACACCATAAAAAGAAACACCTTTTAAATTAAGCTCATGATGTGTTAATTCTTTGTCTGTTATTGCACTGCTCATGTTATGTTGTCCATCATCTGTAGGTGTTGTGCCTCACAGACCTTATCTGGTTGCTCTCTGGGCCCCCTGTGGCCGTGCAAAGTGCCGTATTCTTTGGGCTTCACGGGTAGAAGACAGCTGTGGGAGAAGATAACTGATTAGTAATTAAAGGACACTCTAGACACACCACTATGGTGTATAGCTACAGTAACTGTGAACTACTGTTCATTTCTGCTGAGTTTCACTTCAGCTTGAGCTCTGCAGAAACCAGTTTTATTGCAACATACATCAGAAAGTCCTTGACTCACTTTTTTGCCAGAACAGACTGACCTATTATATAACAGGAGAATGAATGAGAGATCATAACCTATTCTGCAGGAAAAATAAAGAAATGCAGCATGCATTGCATGTAATTAGAGGTATCAGTTGTCCTGTTGTAGCACTAAACCAGAGTATGTGTTTAGCATTCAAAGATTAGTAGTTAACAGGTATTTGTTTACATCATGACTGCTTACCTTAGCAATTTCTGAAAGGTATGCCCGCCTCTCATCATTGGTTTTATGTAAATGCCTAATATTTGAAAGAAACAGCAAAATATACTGTCACATTGTTCTATCAGGCAATAATCTGTCTGCTTGCGGGTACAAAGTGTGTATGTTTGTGAGTGTACTTCTCAAGTCTTCAGTGTTAATGAGCACCAGATTACAACAGGGATTACTGACTGCACATGCTGTGTACTAAACCTGCATTCAACGAATATCTCACTCTTTGTTGAGCAGAACAATAAACAAAACAAAATCTTTTTCAATCCAGTGCTAATGGCGGTTGCTCACAAGTAAACTATTTATTACCTGGAAAAAAAAGAAACTAAAGCTGCTTGTCTAAGAACTAAAAGAACACAAGAAAAGCAGAACAGCAGACATTGTGACCTCTAACACAAAATCCCTCTCACTGTTTTCTGTCAAAAGGGACAGCCGGGAGTCACACCTTTCCTTCTTGTCCAATTTGAAGATAGCAATCCATTAGCTGAGTCTGGAGGTCAGATTTCTCCTCGGTCAGGAGCTTCAGACGGTGTCTCAGTGTTTCCTGTGCCAAAGCATTCCCATTAATTTGAAACAAATCACGACAAAGAGGCCACAGAGTTACAGGCGTGTCACGCTGCTGAATTACAAATCAATTTGTTCTTGAATAGCACTGTGCTGCCTTGTAGGATCAAACAATAACAGAATAGTTAATGCAGAAATCATGAGAACAAAAATGGATTAAGCAAGACCAACTGAACCAATGCTACATAACAC
>JAMQGT020008267.1:0-11410 GCA_024447675.2 Pterophyllum scalare
ATGCAGTAATACCAACTGGAACCAATAGGTTAGCAAAACATCACCAATATTGCTAAAAAGCAGATAAAAAGAAGGAGGAGATGAACCAATGCCTCACTGTCACTGCCTGCAGAGGAAAGCATCAAGAAGGAGAAAGGAAACGGAGGAATATGAGACGAGGCAAAGATTGAGGCAGACTCAGAAGAAGCAAAACAAAGAAAGGAGGTGATTAATGAAAGAAAAACAGAGGAGCAAAGGGGAGCATAAATCTGCTCCCAGGCAACAGAGGGAAACATGCAGATGAAGGAAATAGAGAAAAAGGTCATAAAGCAAAGATGAGAGACAGAAAAGAAAGGAAAGATTAAAAAAAAATCTGTCTGAAGATAGAAAAAAATCAGATACAGAAGTGAGTATATCTAAGGTGTATGCAGAAAGGAAAGAAGCATAGAAAATGGCCATGCATCAGGAACAATGAGACAAAGGCTTAAAGGGGTAAAAATACAGCAGGAGTGGAAAAGGAGAGCAAACTGAGGTAAAAGAAGCACTTCAGTCCAACTTGAGTGTTGGTGTCACTGTCTCCCTGAGGTGAAGAGCCTGTAGTTCAGTAGAATAAGTGAACTATCTTGGTAAACACTGCTCTCCCTTATCTTTGGACTGAAGTGTGCATTCAGCCGAGCACTAGGAGAGTGTGTCTCATGTCTGAAAAATGCCAAAAGGCAACACACTGGATCACAGAATGAGTTTGGATGCAGAAACTTGTAGTTCCTTTAAGTGCAGCATGTGTGAGACTAATTAGCAGACATGAAAAACCTGTAGTCTGTGTTATGTGAGGTCCAGCACGAATATTATTAATGTTTAAATGCTGAATGACTTTACGTAACAATCTGTTCTTACAGAGTTATATGTTTTTTCTCTTTTAAACACAGTAGAATGAGCACTTCTAGATATTCTGTTGTACTTCTCCCCCTGAATGTAAGTTTCTTTGTCTTCATCCTTGTGTAGCTGTGTTGCTGTATGGATGCCTTTATGGACCTAAAGTGTCCAATCCAATCCCTGCACTTAGCAACTCATCAAATGTCTACTTGTGTTACATATTGCCAGTTATTGCCACAGTGCCCAAGGGTCTGTTTAAGACTGGTACACACGAGCATTAATAGGGACAGCTTGTCACACCCACACATAGAAACACTATGCATGACACATTTCAGCTCTGATGATTTGTTGGGAAAAATAAGAATGATAATGTTGCTGAGAGTGTGTGGGTCTAATGTCATCAAAATAAATTATGAAGCACTTTACATACATTCAGGGTCCACTTTGTTAGGTGCACCTGTTCAACTACTGTTCAACTCTAAACAGCCAATCATGTGGCAACAATTCAGTGCATTTAGGCATGTAGACATGGTCAAAACGATCTGCTGAAGTTCAAACTGAGCATCGGAATGGGAAAGAATTGATTTAAGTGGCTTTGAGCGTAGCATGGCTGTTGGTGCCAGAGAAGCTGATCTTAGTATTTCAGAAACTGCTGATCAACTTGGATTTTCCCACATAACCATCTCTCCGGTTTATGGAGAATGGACAGAAAAACAGAAAATGGGTCCATCCGCCCTTGTGTCAGTGATTCAGCTGCTGGTGGTGTAATGGTCTGGGGACATTTTCCTGGCACACTTTGGGCCCTTTAGAATCAACTTAGCATTGCCAAAATACTACACCCTACCTGAGAATTGTTGCTGACCATGTCCATCCCTTTATGACCACAGTGTACCCATCTTCTGATGGTTCTGATGGTCCAATGATTGTTGAGTCTATGTCACGAAGAAGTAAGGAAGCTCTGAAGGCAAAAGGGGTCCAAGCCAGTGCTAGCAAAGTGTCTGGTAAGTGTACAATAAAAGGAACTGCCACAGCTGGTGCAGACAAGTCAGGGAGGACCCCAGAGCAGGACACTACGAGAGTAGAATCTTGTGCATAGATTTTATTGTTATCACTTTTACATAAAGAACTCAAAACTAGAAACTTGAAAACAAAACACACAGCAGATATCAACCTACACATAAAAACTGACAAGAGCCCAAACAAAGAACTAAACAACACTGAGACTTTAAATACACAGAGGGAACGAGGGGTGAGTGGAAACATCAGGGCACAACAGATGAAATGAATGAAACTAATGACACAGGAAGTAAAACTCAAAAGGGACTACCGAAATAAAACAGGAAGTGACTAACATAACAGATGCAGACCTAATAGAAAACCAGTAAACACAAGAAACTAGAAAATCAAAACATAAGCAACCCCACAACACAAGAACCCCCCCCCAAATAAAGACACAGCAAACACACAGGGTCAACCGGATCCCCGGACCATGACAGGATCAGGAAACAGAGTATAAAATATAATAAATCTAGTAGTAAAGCTATTGAAAGACTGTGTTCACTTCATTGACCTTCTCTGGCAGGTTGTTCACACAACCGACAGACATGAACAGAAAAGACTGACATAGACATACTAAGTACTGTATCAAGTTGCACGTAGGTTCATGTGTCAGCTGGTCAGCTATACCTTCCAGAGATAACCTTAAGAGCCTTAAAAGTTATGATCAAAAAAAATTTAAATGTAAAAACAAGCTGGGTGCAGCCTTAACTGTCCAATGTTAATGAGATATTACTCCTTGTTCCAACAAATTGCATGAGCTTTATGTACAGTATTTGGACCTGATAGCCTATTACCTTTGTTTATTATTCATTTCAAATTTACACAGTTTTTTTTCCTGGTAATGGTGATATATACTTGGATCAGAGATGTTTGTAACTAAGTCTGGGGAAACATTATTCTTGTGTGGCGGTCTTAGTTTGGTTTCTGTCGTCTTTCCTGTTTGCTCCTGGCAGAGTCTTTAGACACTCATGTTTTCCTTTGCCAGTCAGTCTCCATGGCAAACTTGTGTCCATCTGTGCTTTTCAGGTTGTTATGTGTTCCTCTGTGTCACTCATTGTTCTTCAATCCTCCTTCATCATTTTTCTTTTGTACTAAGCCATCTTGTAAGAAATATAACCCTGTGATTTTAAACCTTTTTGCCTGCTCATACTCTCTGAGGGACAAGGCTGAATGGAAATGACTGGTACTGTATTGTGGTGTGTAGAGAATAGTAACAGCTTTGACAGCACTCAGTCAGAGGTCAGGAAAGGGAATGACAGCTCTACATTCATAGCAGTGACTCAGAGGACCAGATGACTCTTGCAGACGTCAGCTTGTTCTTGTCAGCTAAGTGAGACAAAGGTGAGATAAACTGTGGTGTTTCTTAGACTACACCTGTCTGTGGTTAGATTTTTTTTTGAGGGTTTCTAGTAAAAAAAATTTTTCAACCTCTGACATTTAACACTTACACTCACTGGCTACTTCATAACGCCCACATTGCTAAGTTCAGGGTTGGGTGCTCATTTGCTTTCAGAATTCTTAATTCTTTGTGGCATAGATTCAACAACACACTCAAAGCATTCCTCAGAGATTTTGATCCATATTGAACTGATAGCATTTCAATATAGCATGGTCACCATCAATACTCAGGTAGGCAGTGACAGTTAAACAATGCTCACTTGGTTCTAAGGGGCCCATTATGGTCACTGCATCGTTTGTGTTGTGTACCAACTATGGTTGGGGCTGAGGGCATGCCAGACTCACTGCAGTTTTCTGGTTGCCACCATCTTGGACTGTGAAGTCAGGGTTCGTGGGGCTTCGCCGACTTTCTGAGTTGGAGGTCCGACTTGAGGGGGTGCTCTGGTTGAAAATTCTGACTGGGAGCTTGGAATATCTGGAATAGATGTTGCAACATCTCCATTTGTATCATTTGTGAATCTCTGTGTTGTTGCATTGATACATCATCGAAATGGTAGTAAAAACAAACACAATTGCACAGTTGTTTATTCAACTCAGCTGCACCAATCACGCTGCCTGCGCAAAGTTACAAAAGTTGAGAGATGCACAACCAGCTGAAACAAAACCAAGCTGTGGGCCCTTAAGTAGTCCAAAATGTGCCAAGAAATCATCCCCAGCACCATTACACCACCAGCAGCACCCTGAACCATTGATACAAGGCAGGATGGTTCCACGTGTTCCGATGTTTTTACAGTCTTCTATTGTCCAATTTTGGACTGTTATACATCCGGTGAGCTCTTCTGCTACTATAGCCCAGCTGTTGAGGGTTCAGAGATGTTCCTTTGCATACCTTGGTTGTACTGTAACAAGTGGTTGTCTGAGTTACTGTTGCCTTCCTATCAGCTTGAGACAGTTTAGCCAATCTCCTCTGACCTCTGTCAGCATCAATGAATGTTCACCCGGAGAACTGCCGGTCACTGGATAGTTTTTCTTTTTCCGACTATTCTTTGAAATTCTAGAGATGGTTGTGTGGGAAAATCCCAGTAGATCAGCATGTCTGAAACACTCACACCAGCGTGTCTGACAGCAACAACCATGCCATGTTCAAAGTCACTTAAATCACCTTCTTGCTCATTCTGATGCTCAGTTTGATGTTATCTTGACCATGTCTACATACCTAAATGCAGTGAATTGTATCTGTATGCTCCTTTCGCACACATTCCATATTTTATTAATACTATGATAATATGCATCTGAATGTTTTGTCTTGTTCATAGTGTCACCTTGTTTCCCTGAAGTAGTTTCTGTGTTCTATAGTACAATTGCATGTAACCCAAAATGCTGAGTAACACAGTCTACATGGTACCAAGTTTAAATTTAATGCTTAAAACTATATTAAATTCTCTGTTAATAAAATAACATCTAGGCTTTCACTGGAGAGTTGTGCTTCTCCGCCATATGAAAGCATTTCACCGAGCACTGAATTAACCTTTTCTAAGCAAAGACAATTGCAAGTCTAACAGCAGTAGGCGTGATGCAATAATAAATTGAATGTTATTCCTAAAGGGATGATTGCAGTTGCTTATTTTTTTCCCCCCTCAGTCAGTTAAAGGCAGGTCAATCATTGATTTCTTGGTTTGTAGTTAATATCCTCTTGAAATCACCTCCAGCATAAATGAATCTAATTTGTGATCCAGAATGTAAAAAAAGGCACAAAAAATGTGATCAATTTTTTGTCTGTTAGAAACCCAGATTTGAACAATGAATACAAAACATAACTATGAGGGAATTCCTAAAATCAAACCAATGCAGGATGCAGAAAGCAAGGTATACACTCTGCCAGTGTTGCTCTCATCGCTTTAAGGTGAAAGTCTCATGAATGATTTAAAGATTTTCATGCATCTATTACATCCATGCCTGAGAAAACAGAACTTGCAGTGTGTTAGATCTCTGGAGAATTTTCAGTAAGTTTGTCTCTCAATAAAACCACATTCTCTGGTTGAAAGGTTCCCTGAAATAAATTTGGTTTAATTTCAGGTTTCTTTCTATATCTCCAAATCAAAACAACAGGTGCTTTATACAGTAAGGTGAAGACCCTACAGTATTGAAGTCACTGTGAATGTGAGCACAGAGAAAAATAACACAAAGGCAGTCAAATGCTTGGTCGAGAAAAGGCTTAAAATACAACTTTTATTTTGGAATAAAGACTCCACTGTATCAGTCTATAGGTAAACATATCAAAACATAAACAGGAGGAAAGGCCCTGTTTTATTGGTGTTAATATCCTTTCAACAGTAATGTAAGCAGAGGGGAACTAACATGACTATACAAAAGTAATAAATTAGTAGACAACTGATGGTGAATGTAGAGGAATGTACCATAAAAATGTAAAAATGTAAAATCCCTTTGCACAGATTACAAGAACATACAGTCAAACAGGTTTATTTAGCTTTTTGATTAACATTATTTTATTATTTTTTAAAAAGGTAATCTTTGACATATCAGAGCATTTACAATTCAAAAATAAAAATCACATTATTTATACAAATATTGTATTAACATTATTTTTTTTTATTTATTTTTTTTTTAACTGAACTCTTGTATATGTTTTATTACACGTCCTGCATCATTTTTTGGCTGTTAATTTTTTTAAACATACATAAGTTGTGTGATGTCCAGATTCACTCACAGTATTTCAGATTCAATAAAAGGAAGATACTTGAAGGTTGTTTTTGTATTCCTGAAATACAAATGACTAACTAACTTACTGTTTTGGCGTAAGTAAAAGATGGCTCAGAAAGATCTCAGAGCTAAAAGAAATTATTTCTTCTTGTGTTACTGAGTGAAACAGCATCATTCAGGGATCTTTAATTTTGCTGTACCTGCGCCAGCCGAATAACTCCGGGGCGAGAGTGATTCACTGAGAAATAACAGATGCAGATTGCTTTTTTTGTTACAAATTTGAAACAAAATGATTGCTGTCAGTTTTTATTATTGCAGATATCATCTCCGATTTTAGAGTGAAAGCGAATAAAAAGCCACATCTTTCTGAGCAAGGTTTCTTCTGACAGCTAGACTATGTCATTCTTCAAGCTTTAAGTTACCATTTCACATTCAATTGCAATACTTTAAAAACAACAACAAAGATAGCAAGCCCAACAAAACAGTTGAATATTGTGTTGCACTTTAAAAAATTCATTCTTCTTTTTTTTTTCTTTAAAAAAAATTATACAATCTGGAACAAAACTGGAACAATGCCTCATTCTTTGAATGGTTTCAGACAAGGGTTTTGTCACTTGTTAATTTAGCCAACTGCAGTTAGCTAGCTATTTGCACTGAGATTAGTTTTATTCATTTGTTTCAATTGCTGTAATATTTTTTTTTTAAATATTCACTGCTGATAAGTTCAAAGTGAGAATCTTCTGAATAGTTAATGAATAAGATGGTTGGTGATTATATGGGTTAATTTCTTGATAGGCTGAAGGTGCTGTTATGGCTCAGTCACACAAGAGAATCTCTATCAAACTAACAAATGACTGGTTAAATTTTTTTGTTTTTTTGGGGATTTCACAGATTTTTTTTTGTTACATTTGGAAACTGATTGCAAGGAGCTGGGGTGACCAACTGGTTTTCCAGAGGCTGAGGTGAGTGCACAGGTCACCTGGTGGGAGGCAGCCTGTCTCCAAGCAATTGCAGTCTAACTCAGACTGAATGCAATCACTCAGACAGATCAGCGCAGGTTTGCAAATAACTGCCATCTAATTTATGAACACAGAAAGACTGCAACACATTGCAATCAATCTGAGTCGATCTGTGCCAGTGAGCGCAACTTGTTTGAGTTGTCTTTCTTTGCAATAGAGGACTCGACTCAACTGGTTGTATTATTGTTATTCCTATATAAAAGTGAGGTTGCAGAGTGCCTGTGTCATGTTGCAGTTAAATTGCTGTCCAGCAGCAACTACGTGACTATTTGTGGAGGAATTTCTGAATTTCTGTTTCAAATCTATGAGGTTCTGGGTGAACTCTGAATGTAAGAAGTTAATGTGAATTTCTGTGTGTAAACAACAGATTTTCAACATACAGTAACAGATTTGTGATTGCCATATTATCACAAACAGATTGAATGCAATTGCCAACTTGAACCAATTCAACTGCAAACAGATAGCAGACTGACTCTGTCTTATTGCCATTTTGTCACCGTCCTGACACATCAAATTTGCTTTGAAGATGCCAACTGACTGCGATTTACCTGGTCCACCATCTTCAAAGCAACCATTTAAAGGGCAACGAGACTGTAAGTTCATTATACATGGCATAATGTTGGTGATGCTGTTGTCTCCAACTGCTGGTTCACATTGTTTAACTATAGCATTGGGCAGAAGTCAGCAACCTTACCAGCCACTCATGTGGGCAAATATAGAAAAGTAACGAAACTTCACTATTCCCATGGTGTTTCACAGGTTTGAAGACTTATAACAAGTTTAAAAGATCAAAGCAGAATTTCATTTTAGGCATCTTTCTTTGGCTTACATACTTGAGACTGTGAGTATTGTGACCACTATCCAAATTGTTTATATAGAGAGTAAGCTACTTCTCTCACACAGCCACAAGCATAGCATGTAGAAAAATCTTCTGTTACCATGTGTGTTGCTGAGTAATGATTGGACAGTCACTTTTAAGGGTGGTATTAAAAAGATCTTTACAGTCTAAACGATCAGCGATGTACATAACAGTCATGTTTATGACGTTTTAACTATTTTTTTCTGCATCTCCACTGACACTAGAACATTTCTAACATATAAAGCATAATCTAGAGGCTCAGCAAATTGTATTAACAATAGTGTGGTTCAGAGCTCCTGGACATAAATCACCAGAGATCTTGAACAGTGACTCAAAAATCAATGACTACTGTCAACAAGTATCAGGCATGTGGTGTCTCTCTCTTGATGATCAATGGCACAGACTGATTGTAGAAATTGCTGCTGACCATTACAACTCATCAAAGTGTGAAGGCTCACTGTTCCTATCTTGTTTGGTGGGGTACATATTTAGTTCAGTCTTTCTTAAAAGAAAAGAAATTGTCAGGCTTTCTCCCCTTGTCTGTGATACATCTGTCTAATTTCAGTATAAATGCATCTGAAAACAACCTTACTTTTATGAGGAGGACTAGATTTACTGCAGTTGGAGAATTCTGGTGTTAAAGAAATGACTAATGACCAAATACATTATCAATACATATGTAATTGCCCAGCAGTGAGGCCTTATTTACAGGCTAATATGTCAAAAATGACCAAATGTGGCTGTCATTAGGTGAAGCCGGTCAAAAAGAGATTATACACTGTTGCGCCAAAAGTCTCTGTACAACTGCTTTGGTCATTAGGAGACTGCTGTGGCCACCTGTAGTTGGTATGGAAGATCTGCAAACACTGGCCAAATATTTGCTAAGCAGTGGTGAAACTGTGAAAAGTGCTGGAGATGGAGGATGCTTGCCTTCAGAGTAAAAGTTGTGCCTTACATCTGCAACCAGCATGTTACAAATGGTGCAAATTTTACTTTGAATGTGAATGGTCCCTATTTCTGGTTTGCATTGAACTATTTCAAGTTTCACTACCATTTTTAGATTAAATGTCAAGTGTCTGCAGACAAGTCAGCATCTTCCATGCAAACTATGGGCATCTGCAGCCATCTGTTTACGATCAAAGCAATCACAAAGAGGTTTTTAGTATGACACCTTCTTTTTGACCAATTTCACCTGGAGACAGCCAGGAACCTCCTGCAACCACTCGCCCAGCCAGAATATACATTTTTTCCTACCAACCGAAGGTTGCCGGGGAGTAACAGTCTGGTCTCTAAGCCTGTGTGACTGAGGCCTAAGCATTTACATTTGGTAATATTGTCACAATTAAGCTGTGTCCACAATTTGATACATTTTCTATAAGGCAGTACTACATAAAATGTCTATTACATGGCACACCAACTCTGCAGATATTATTTTAACGTGAAGATGTATTTTCAAGGTTAGTTTAACATTATGGCAAGATTTCGGTTAGGTTTAGGGTTTGCTAGAGATTGTTCCTAGCTATGTAATTAGCTACATATTGAGGTTTCTCACATGGTGTCATGCCCACCTTGCTTGAGAGTTTTGTGCCTTACTGGTTGTGATACAATTGTTCCTTGCTAGGGAAACATGCATTCTTGGCTGAAGGCCATTGGCTCTCACTGGGTGGGATTGGATGCAAAGAAGGCACTGCATCAAAAACCTCCTGGTGATTGCTCTGGCTACTAGCAAATGGCCAGGGCTGACTGTAGCTTTTCATGTTTGTCTGAAAATACTAGCTAACTACCGGCCAAGTGATAGTATAACTTGAAAAAGTGTGACACGAACTGGAAATGGATCAGGTCTGCCTTCAAAGTAAAAGTGGTGCCTCAGAGCCGCAGCCAGTGTAAAGCACAACTTTTACTTAGAAAGCAAACCTTCTCCATTTGCCGGTTTGTGTTGCATTTCTCACAGTTTCATTACAGCTCAGAGAGTAGCCAGACAGTGTCTGTAGACAAGCCCGTCACCTCCACTCAAACTATGACCACAGCAACATGCTACCAAGAAACTGAATCAATCAGGAGGTTTTTGCCATCTGGCTGGGGAATACACATTTGTCCCTAGCGATAGGTGGTTGCCAGGGAGTCACTGACAGTCTGTGACTGCCATCAACCTCCAGCAACCCACTCGGGGAATGCTCAGTTTTTCCCCATGACCAGTTGTTACCAGATGGTCGCAGATCGGTCTCCAGGCTTGTGTGACTGGGGCCTTATTCGCTTGATCCTTCATTGTCACCATGATTGTCCAAAATGGCAGACAAGTTAATGTAACATGGTTAGCGGTCACATGTCTGCAAAACCTCAACAGCCAGGATTTGAGGACTTTGGTACAGAGGTCAGGGTGTGTTATGCTGTTAAATTGGTGAGTCCTGTAGAAGGACTGTAGGCTGCCTGACTGGTTGGCATACATGGCCTCAGGTAGATGCCCTTTAAATCTGAGGGACTGATGATATTTTTCTTAAGAATGTGCTCACATTGTAGGGATTCCTTTACATCTGCCTGAGATCTGAACTCCAAATGCTGTCTTGCTAAATGGATCATATTCTAATTCTGGAGTAACTTTAGTAACATAATAACATTTATATTTAGCTACTATCCACTATATTTGAATACAGAATCAGAGGCAATCTGAAGAGTTGAAGGTTAACAGTCATTTATTGGGATTTTATTTTTTAAAATATTTTATTCATTTTATGGCCTGTCAGAGAATATCAGTAAGAACATGGATACATCAAAGATTTTTCTGGGTTTTTTTAATGTTCAGTAATAGAATATATATTTGTTGCCTCTATTGACCCCGGACTTAAATCTTCTTTAATGTGATAACATTTCAGATATGACTTATTACTTAATATGTAGAGAATAATGAAGAGAAAAAAAAACAGGATACAAGGAAGGAATCTCCTCTTCAAATGTCACATGGCTTTTGGCTAAATTTTCTGCTAAGGATGAGCATAGTAATTTATTTATTGTCACAAGGACGATTGCTTCTTTTGTTGGTGTCCTGATGCCTTAACACAAGTCACAGTTGGTAAAAATATGAATAAAAAAAAAAGAAATGTGAGTATTCAGAAATAGGGTATAAAAGTGCCTTTTGGCAGATCATGTCTCAGATATAACTTGCTTATTCTTTAGCTCTTAAACAAATCCTGTTCACAACTGTTTTACATGTGTAGACAGCGTGACCATCACTGTATGCTAAGGTTATCTGCCACACAAGCCTGATTTTAATCTTTTGTAAACAGTGAATGAAACCAGTGGATATGGGTGGTGAGAAATCAGGCTGAAAACCTTTTAATGTTTTTGAAAATTGCAGTAATAACAGAAAAGAAACCAGCTCCTTTAGAGCAATGCTAGTTGCAGTTGCAGGTTGTTTTGTTTTTTTTTACAGATATGGCTGTTACATCACCTGTGGCTAATCTAAGCAATACGCAACTGAACGAAAGTAAATATGCAGATATAACAC
>JAMQGT020008268.1:0-47348 GCA_024447675.2 Pterophyllum scalare
GAGAGTGAGTAACCTTTCCATAGAATGGAAAAAAAAAAAAAAAACAAGAAAAAAGAAAAGGGAAGATCCAGGAAGAGTAGAGAGATGTGAGACATGTGGTGTTTTACAACAACCGTTAGACAGGCAGAGATGAAGATGAGGCTGAGAGGAGTCGGTGTGGTAAAGTTGGTCTTTGACATTTGATTATCCAATCAGTTACAGTTGACTAATGCATGTAAACCTAGCACATTACATAGCCTTACAAAGGAGCCACAACTCATGTGCACATGAGGTGTGCTCCAGTACTTTATAGCCCTATATCTTTGCTCAGCAGGTCATGAAATCATCCCAAACAGCTAAAACAAGTTGTGGCATCACCTCCAACAGCTGCGGCAGGTCACGGCGTCACCTCCAAACAGCAGTGGCATCACCCCAAAGGCTACAGCATAGCCTCCAACAGAGGCCACTGCCACGGGAGTGACATCACCCGCAAATGCTGTGACTTCATCCCCCAAAAGTCATGGCATCACTTCCAAATGCTGCATTATATTCCCATAAATGTTGCGGAATCACCCGCAAAAGCCACGGCATCACTCCCAAGTGCTTTCCTCCCAATGCAGTGATAGGTCGTGGCTTCCGAGGTTGCCACCGGAGGTTCGACGATGATATGCTGATGAGACAGATTGAGCTAGCTGCTGCTGTATCACTTTCAGGTGGGACAGAGTGTTATTGACTTTAACCGCTGAGTTATGTTTGTTTAAAAAAGAATGATAGTATTTGAAAATGGAGGAGTGTGTTCACTTCTGAATTAAATATTAATATGGATAATATTAAATACTACTAAGGACTTCTTAGGGCAGACATGCTGAAAAAGTGATAGAAAATATTATGGAGCATAACAGTCTGTCATTATCACCACATTCATCTATCAATCTAGCTCCCTAATCCATTCTGCTGTAAAGTCACCAGTCTCAAAACACAGATAAAAGTTGTTGAGAACATTGGCTCATTGCTGATCATCTGAAGTAACTATATTTTTCTTAAGTGGGTTCATGTTAGAGTCTTCATGGAGTCCAACAAACTTTTGTAGTTGGATTTTTAAAATTGTTCATGGAAAAGATCCTATACTGTGGCTTCCTAGCTGTCCTCAACAGCCGATTCAATCCATATTGTATAAACCTAAGTGCTACACAATCATGATTTTGATTTTTGATCTTTTTTAACAGAGTAAGCACTGCCAATTCTGAGGCCATGGTTCTTAGCCAGAAAAGGGTGGAGTGCCTACTCTGGGTCCGGGACAAGTTGCTGCCCCAAGTGGAAGAGTTTAAGAATCTCAAGGGCAGACAGGAGCGGGAGACTGACAGATGGATTGGTGTAGCAACAACAGTGATGTGGATGTAGTATCAATGTGTTGTGGTGGAGAGAGCCGAGTGCGAACATAAAGCTGTCAGTTTAAAGGTCAATCTACATTCCCACCCTCACCTATGGCCACACACTTTGTTTAGTGAGATTGCAGGTGCAAGCAATGGAAATGAGTTTCCTTCAAAGGGTGGTTGGGCTCTCCCTTGGAGATGGGCTAAGAAGCTTGGTCAGTGAAGAGGAACTTAGAATAGAGCAGCTACTCCTCTAGTTGAGGTGGTTTGGGCTTTTAATTGGGATGCCCTCCTGGATGTCTCCTAGGTGAGGTGTTTCAGATGTGTCTTACTGGGAGGAAGCACCAGGGCAGACTGGAGAGATTATATGCCTCGGCTGACTTGGGAAGACCTTGTTGTCCCCCCCGGGATGAACTGAAGGAGGTTTCTGGTCTTCTCGGCTCAGACTGCCACTGCCATGACGGACAAACAGATGGATGGATGGATGACCATTTTATATTTCATATTCAGTTTGGATAGCTCAAGAACCAGATTATCAAGATAATTTTGTTTTTGATGTTTGCAACTTAATAACTTAATAAATTTCGACTCCAAAACAAGCGTCGGTCCGTTCAGAAATATCTTTATTAAATGCATAGTTATTCTTGCTACAGTCCAATGACTAGCAATTGGCATGTTACACAAGATAAGAAAAGAGTGGAGGAGTTTCAAATGGACTCTAGTTCAGTTTCTTAGACTTGTGCTCACTTTAGCCAGTATTATATCCAGAAGAAAAAAATGATCCAGTGTCCCCATGTTGGCACTTCGATACAGTCTTATTTCATATTGATTTTTCCTTTAATATGAGATGTAGGATAAGCATAAGAAAGCAGGTAATAGCATGAGACGCAACAGCATGTTGGCACAGGTGGTCATAACTGCTGTGTAAATGGATTAGACAGTCATCTTATCAAGCTCTATAATGGAGTGTGGAAAAAATATGATTCACACTGTGAAAAATAGAATGTGTTTCCTTTACAAAGGATAGTACAATGAAAATATGGGTAAATAGGATGTAAGAGGAGGTGGCATTGTATCTGTTTACAGCTCAAGTAGAGTCAGTTTATTTTAGAGACAGATAAAGTAGAAAGTGGTATGAATAATGGATGAGGCAGGGATGGTAGACGGATAGATGAACGGTGGAAGAAAAGATTAATGAATTTCCACTGTACATCAAATTAAAGTAAAAGCAGAGATGGGATACTTTTCAAGCATTATAACATATCACTCAAAGGGAAAAAGCATGTAGTTTAAATTTTGTATTTTAATAACCTTAAATACACTCAGCATGGGCCTGTATTTACCAGTCCTACATACTGAGTGCATCATTACTAGGAGTAAAAAAATAATGGAATGGGGTAGTAGATTTGAAAATGTGAAGTAGGAAAACAAAACAAAACAAAAACAAAAAGTTTCACTATTAAATTCCAGAGAATTTTCCAACCACCTTCAGCCTAAAGGTCAGGATAATGACTCCACTATAAGTAGTATGGGCACTAAGTGCTGGTCATAAAAAGAAGAGTTTGTCCCAAGATAACTTGTGGGTGTTATGAAACAAAATTCTTTAACATGTGTCACTGGAATCAGGTATAGTATCTGGCTGAAACTTCTGGAATTGGACCATTAGTCCTGAAGCTATTTATGCATTTTGACATACATCTGTTTGGTTGTCGGTCAAAAAATAAATAAATTAATTAATTAATAAAGGTTCCAATTTTGTCTTTGTTACTATTTGAAGACTAGTTCTAAACTAATAAGTGTTGTGTATAAAGAGTACTCCACATATCCTTCTCTGAAAGCAATGACCCATAAAGGACAGTTAGAAAAGCAAAAAAAACAACCCCTGTAACAGCAGCACCACATGCATATAATCCAGGCTGACACAATCTGGTGCCAACATTACATTATAGTGCAACTTGACTGCATGTTTGTGTGTTTGAAAGCAAGGTGATGATATGCAAATGTTAAAGGTTTGCATTTTTGTCAGTCATAAAGATGGAAATCAAAAGTTCAGCTTCAGGAAGCTTCTGATCGAAAGCACCGTGTAAGGACATATTAACTAGTAACTGAGAGAAATAGTCAGGGGCTTGTCCAGCCAAGAAACACAAGACATAATGATGAATTAAAAAAAAAGTGAAAAAAAAACCGCCAAAAAAAACAAAGCAAAAAAATAAAACAGGAGAGCATTGAGCCTCCTGTGAACACACCAAAAAAAATGATCTGATCACATTCAAACAATTACCACACTAATTACAGTACCACAAATATATGTTTCTTGATAATTAAAGAAAAACCTATTGGCATAATTAAGATCAGAAACACTTGGCAAAATTAGTGTCATGGTGTGGTATTTTTGCATCATCATAATCAGAATAATACTCCATGAATTGTCACCTTATTTTGGTGGAGGGATTTATGTGTCCCAGTGATCCCACAACGGTAGGGTTTCCCATGGCAAATTGATCCTGGGTGAGGGGGCAGACAAAGAGCAATTCCAATGACCCCTATGGAAAATATATCAAGGGACCTGCTTACCTTGCCCAGAATAGGGTTACCGGGGCCCCACCCAGGAGCCAGGCCTGGGGAGGGAGCTCAGTGCAGCCCAAAGATGCGATATGGGCCCGCCCTCCTGTAGGCTCCAGGTCAGGTGCAATGTGTGTTGGGAGGTGGCCAAAGGCGGAGGCCCTGGCGGACCCATCCCCAGCTAATAAGACTGGCTATTGGGGACATTGAATGTCACCTCTCTGGTGGGGAAGAAGCCTGAGCTACTGCGTGAGATTGTGAGATACCGGCTAGATATAGTCAGGCTCACCTCAACACATGGCCTGGGCTCTGGAACCAGCCTCTGGGGAGAGGGACTAGACTCTGATCCAGTCTGAAGTTGCTCTCAGTGAGAAGTGGCGAGCTGTGGTTGGTATTGTTGTATCCCCTCAGCTTACTGCCTGTACATTGGTATTTTCACCACTGGACAGGAGGGTTGCTTCACTGTGCCTTTGGACTGGGGAACGGGTGCCGTTGTTTGCACTTATGCGCCAAATGACAGTTCAGAGTGCCCACCCTTTTTGGAGTTGCTGGGTGGTGTGCTCAATGGTGGTCCATCCACTGTCCTACTGGGAGACTTCAAAGCTCACGTGGGCAATGACAGTGAGACCTGGAGGGGTGTGATTGGGGGGAATGGCAAGGCTGATCTGAACCCGAGTGGTGTTTTGGTGTTAGAATACTATTCAAACCACAGTTTGTCCGTAACAAACACCATCTTTGAGCATAACAACGCCGATAAGTGGACATGGCACCAGGACACCCTAGGTTGCAGGTCGATGATCAATTTTCTAATCGTGCTATCAGATCTGCGGCTGTATGTTCTGGACACTCAGGTGAAGAGAGGACCTGAAGTGGCCTCCAGCTCACAGTGGAACAGTTTGCAACCAAGTGTGAAGTGGCTGGCATGAGAATTAGCACCTCTAAGTCTGAGGCCATGGTCTGCAGCCAGAAAAGGGTTCAGGGACAAGTTGCTGTCCCAGGTGGAGTAGTTCAAGTATCTTGGGGTCTTGTTCACGAGTGATGGAAGAAGGGAACAGGAGATTGACAGACAGATCGGGGCTGTGTCTCCAGTGATGCGGACGCTGCAAAGAGGGAGCTGAGCGTGAAAGCAAAGTTGTGGATTTACCACTCAATCTACGTCCCTACCCTCACCTATGGTCATGAGCTTTGGTTAGTGACCGAAAGAATGAGATTGTGAATACAAGTGGCAGAAATAAGCTTCCTCCAATGGCCACTGCTCCTCCAAATCGAAAGGAGCCAGTTTGGGTGGTTTGGGCATCTGACTAGGATGCCTCATGGGTGCCTCTTGGATGAGGAGTTCTGGGCATGTCCTATGGGGAGGAGGCCCTGGGGCAGATCCAGGACACGCTGGAGAGATTATATCTCTCGGCTGCCCTGGGAGCGCCTTGGGGTCCACCCAGACGAGCTGGAGGAGGTGGCTGGGGAGACGGAGGCCAGGGCTTCTCTCCTTAGGCTGCTGCCCCTGCCATCTGGCCCCGGATAAGTGGACGAAAATGGATGGATGGCTGGATGGATGGATGAATGGGTGGGTGGGTGGACGGAAAAATAATTAATAATACGCTGCACATAATTTGACATATGGCAGAAGAATCAAATGAGGAATCACAGATTAAGGTATAGGCAGTAAGTACAGAAGGAATAAAGAGAACAAATTGTGAAATTAACATAAATGTCTTATTGCCTGACATAATTTATCCAACTATACTCTAAGAACGTTTTAAAGCAATTTTTTACAATTGTTGCTTTGCAAACATCTTAAAAGAGGAAAATTTTTGTCTTTTACACACAGAGAAAAACAGACCTGTGAATGAGCTGTGCAAGCTAAATTATTATTAGCAAAGTGTCCCAATCTGTTAAATTAGATCTGCTAAAAATGTGTTTAACAAAATTTGAGAAACAAAAGATACAGTGCAAAATTCTGTAGATAATCACCAAAAAAGATAATGTAGCACCTTAGGAAGGAATATTACTAATGTAATTTAGTTTAACATATTAAGCTGTTTAAAATTAACTAAACCAATTTAATCTAAGGCTATTGATTTTCAAATAATCAAAATGAAAGTGACAGATCAACATCTGAAAACAAAAAAACACATAATGTTAGTTTTTTTTCCAGTTAACTGCCCAACTGAATGTTTGTAAAATCCATTTTCGTAATCATTTATTTCTCTCTTTTGTCTTGCTTCTTTGTTTTTTTTTTCCTTTTCATTTTTTTCTGGCTCAGACTCATTGCTATCTTACTTATGAAATTGAAGGTTAAAAAGCATAGTGTTTTCAGAACCACTGAAGTGAAACTTTGGAAGAGTACAGACCTAGGAACAAATATCATTAGTTATTTATTAGAAACTTTGGACTTAATTACAACGGCTCAAAAATCATTTATATTTCTTGCAGTCTCAAGTGTAACACCAAAACTCACCAATTCATCTGAAACTTTGACAATAAAAATGTGTTTTCCGCCTTCATTTAAAAGAATTGACTCCTGCAGAGGTTGAATAAGAGCTATCTGCTGGGAAACTTTGTCAACATCATAATCATCTTTGATTGGTGTTTAGTTGCAGTAGAGAACACAACAGATGCTGCCTCATTATCCATACAGTCTTGTCTGAATTCTCCACACACACACACACACACACACACACACACACATACATAAAGGAAGAGGGCATCCTCATCATAGTGGGAAAAGAAAAGTAATTTCAGCAGCAATAAGCATTTGAATTAACTTAAAATAAAGTTCTCTATGCATGTTCTGCATGTATGGAGACTCCATATAATTTGTGATTTCCTTTAATATAAAAACATGAATACTGCACAACATGCATGCGGGTCCCTCCCACAGAGAAGCAGTGGAAATGGCGCACCCAGAGGTTTATGGATTAGTATAGATTTAAGAAGATTCTAGTGTTTGTAAAGCCCTTAGCTAAGTAAGTGTGTGTGTGTGTGTGTGTGTGTGTGTCTGTTCCCTATATCAAATTCAGTCCATCTTTCAGATACAAAAAAGTATATAGATGTTGTTAAGCTGTCAATTGAGAGAATTGGGGGTGTGGTTGTGTGTATGCTTCTGTATTTTAGCTCAGGCAGTTACTAGGTTATGGATAAATTCTTGATGCCTACTCTCTTGCTTGCTATAATATGATTGCACAGTAAAACTAATTAACAACACACTTAGATGGGTGACAAATTAAAGAAAAAGAAAAAAAACAGAATTTTTTGCAGCCATTTTTTTTGCCTACTTTTCCCCTTCGGAGACCAAATATTCCAGAGACCCGTAGAATCAATGTCAAGCAGCATAGAAGCTGCTCGGGCAGGCTGGTACGTGACCTTACCAAAACACTTAATGTTGGGTTTTTTTTCCTCTTTATTTCATCAGTCATTGGTATATATACAAATCACACCACCACAGTACTGCCATTCAAAGGTTTTACACATAACAACACACACACACACACACACACACACACACACACACACACACACACACACAGCTTTACTCAGCAGGGGTCTGAGCTGAAAAACATATCCAAATGTACTTTTTAGATGGACTCAATTCCCCCTGAGTTTAACAAGCAGACTATTTTTCCTGAAAAAAATCATCCCTTCTATGGATACAAAATCTGTTACAGTAAATGAGACACTTTGTAGTGTGGAGCACGCACTGCTTTAGGAGCTGCTTCGGGAAATGAGCATTTGGAGATCCCAGCTGCGAACTGTCAGATTGTATAAGAGTGTGCCCCCACTAAATGCAGGCCATTTGGGACTTTAAAAATAGATCAATAATGCATGTAGTAAAGATTACTCTAGTGCAAGCTGGAAAAGCCAATTAAATTCTACTTAATATAATTTCCCTGTGCATCTAGCTTTGTTATTTCTTTCTTTTTGTTATTGTTGTTTCATTGTAAAACTGTTTTAACATGGCGAGAAATGTGCTGACATTCATTTGTAAAGTATTTATTTTGCAATAATGAATGATGTTTCATTAGTAGTCTCTCATATTTCTCATCTCTTTGATCTCACTCATAAAATAAACAGAACCTCTAAAGAGACAAGACTTTTGATACTAGAAACTTCCTGGTTTCCATTTGTAGTCCAAGTTTTATTGATCAGTTTTTGGTTGTGCACAAGTAAACAGAACAAAAGAGGAATTGTTTTTGTTAATTTGTGTGATCTAATGTAAATTTGTGTGGCTAATATTCAGTGCTTGTTATTATTCAGTGCTTGTACTCAAGGATCTCGTACAGCAGAGAAACACTATTGGACACTGGAAAAGTTTCCCAGGGGCTTAGCTCAGACCTTTCTCCTTCTGTGTTTGGATCATACCAGCTCCAGTCAGCAGGCCGCAACACCACCAAGCTCGAGCCGGCAGAGTGGCTGGCGACAAACACATCCGAGACAGAAGCGTGGCAAGAGAGACTATAGTCTAAAGCCACACAACCACCGCTGCGTAGCCTTTTGGTAGCTATTGTCCGCTCCCTCGGAAATAAGATGGACGAGCTGAGAGCCAGGACAGCAGCCCAGTGGGAGATCAGGGAACACTGTGTTCAGGTAAAAAAAAGGTGGCGGTGTATGCATGTATGGCCACAAGATATGGTGGGTGGTCATTGAAATGTTGATGCAAATTCTTTTATTTACTGAGGGAGAACAGGCGGCTGCTTGTTTTGATACAAAGCTGTGCCCTGTCCACATTTTGGACAGTCCAACCATATTTCTGTGTTCCTTTATCCAGCGTACATGCAGCTCCTCGAGCAAGCCCCCCAGTAAGTAAAAGTATTAAAGTCTGGAGTGAAGAGACTGATCTGGTGCTTCATAACTGCTTTAAAACCACAAACGGAGATGTGTTTAGGAATGCTGCCCTGAGAGAAGACAGTTCTGTGGATTCAGAGGAATATGCATCAGTGGTTACCAGTTACATCAGCACATGCATCGATACTGTTGTTCTCACCAAATGCTGCAAAATATATCCAAACCAGAAACCATGAATGAACTTTGAAGTGCGTTCCATGCTGCATGCACGCTCAACTGCATTTGCCTCTGGTGATGCAGAGAGCTACAAAAAGGCCAGATATGACCTACGTAGATCCATTAGGGAAGTCATGAGGCCGTACAGATTGAAGCTGGAGGGATGTTACAACTACTCTGATTCACGATGCATGTGGCTTGACTTTGCTCACATCACTGGCGTTCACCAGAGGAACGACAGCGTCACAGCCAGCCATGATGCATTATCAGATGAGTTGAACAAGTTCTACAAACACTTTGATACCCTCAGCACCGGCCAACGTAGAGAGATTCTACTACCGGAGGCATCACAGAGCTCTGTGACATCGAGTGAGGTGTTCAAGGTCCTGAGGAGGACCAACCTCCGAAAAAGCAGCCGGTCCTGACACCATCCCCAGCCGTGCTCTGAGGGTCCGCTCTTCAGAGCTGGCTTAGCTTTTTACAGACATTTTTAATTTGTTCGTCTCCCAGTCAGCTGTGCTTACATCCTTCAATTCCACCACCATTGTGAAGAGGAAAGACAAGCATGACCCATTATCCATCAATGAGACTCAGGTGGAGAGGGTGAAGACCTTCAAATTCCTCTGCACTTACATCAGTGAAGATCTCACCTGGACCTACAACACACTGCAGATCGTCAAGAAGGCTCAACAGAGACTCTTCTACCTAAGGAACCTGAGGAAATGGGGATTACCCTCTTCAGCGACTTTTACAGATGCACAGTGGAGAGCATCCTGACAAACTCCATCACAGTGTGGTATGGGAACTGCACTACTAAGGACAGGAAGGCTGTCCAGCGTGTCATCAAAGCGGCACAGTTCATCTGTGGAGATGCCTTCCCATCACTGCAGGACACTTACAATACCCGGATAATAAAGAGGGCACGCAACGTCATCGAGCAACGCGCCCGACCACAGCACACACTGTTCACACTCCTGCCGTCTGGCAGACGTTACAGGAGTGTAAAAGCAAGGTCAACCAGACAAACAAACAGTTTCTATCCACAGGCCATCAGGCTGCTGAACCACTGACTGATTAACAAACTGTGATTACTTACCTTAACTAGCAAAACAGACCTGTACACAATAGAATACAAACTTTATCTTACACATAATGCAATCCTATATAAAACACTTGCACATTCTGAATGTCTTACCATTGAAATTGTATGCATAACTGAACTTTAAATTCTGACCGTACTCTACCCTTCATCTGTATTTATTGTTCTTGCTTTATTATTCATTTATTTTACATGCTTATATTTCTTTCATTTTAGTAGGGTACTCACAAAGTCAGAATTTCATTGCTGTGTGTAACGACTGTGTTTTGCGTTGCATATGACAAGCTTAAAACCCTTGGCTATCATCTGACATTTACATTTTATTTTAATTTCTCTGTATTTGTAAACACTAACCAGTGCAGAGAACAACAAGTCTTTTACCTGATATCCTTCATCAGCTATTCAGATATCTTAGCTACATGGAAGCTCCCTATAATAATGACCATTGGTCCCTGAGGCCAAGATTCCATTCATTCCATTAGTTGCTTCACTTGCAATCAGTGACATCACCACAGCGCCATGCCATTTATATCAGTGCTCAGGGCATGAGTACTCATTGCTGTATTCTCCTGAATAAATTCCTCCACTTAGACAAAATCTCCACTTGACCGAGGACAAGAAACAAGAGAAGATGTCTTAGTTTCAAACTTTTTGTAAGAAAGTCTCATCTTTTCAACTGTTGTAAGATCTCCCTCTGTATAATCTCTGAGCCTCTGTACTTATATATCATTAAAATGGTGGTAAAAACTGAAGACCGTATACTCGTGTGGCTGCAGTGGCAGCGGCACCCTTACAAAGTTACAAAAACTGTAACCTCACCCATTCAAGTTTACAAGCAACTAAAACAACACCAAAGCGTGGCTTGCACCAATGGATGTGACTTCAATTTTTGCTGTACAGCTCTGTTCATGAGGGTGGGAATGGCAAGCATAAATGGGCCATAAGTCAGGAGAGAAGCCGGTGTTTGTAAGCCCACACACTACAGCCACTGACAGATTATGAGACAATTATGCATGACCCAAAAAAGTAAAAAGACATGCAACATGAGTGCATTTTAAACAAGAAATATTAATGATTACTTCCTATGTAGACTCTAGTTCAGGGACTAGGGGCCTACAGTATGTCTTGTTATCCTGTTCAGTAATCATGCTCAACACTATTAAGACAACTACCTCACTAATGAGTGACCAGTAGTTACTCCTGGCCAGCGCCCCAGGCTAAAGTCTTTTGGCTTTTCTTTTTGTCAGGCATCTTATGCTATCTGCTCTCACCCTCTCCTCCTCTTACTACTCCCTCCCTCCTTTCGCTATCATTAACAACACTCCATCCACTTATATCTCTGCCCCACTTTGTCTTCCCCAAACCAGATGTCCCTCTCTTCATCTCCATCCATTTTTTTGCTAAAACTATTTCCCCTCTGCCTCTTCTTCCTTTGAGCCCCACGGTATGAAAAACATGGAAAAAATCCCCACCACCACCACCACCACTTACCCTCCCAATCTCAGTGACCTGACCATCTGTGACAGAGAATTCCAGTCTTTAACTAAACCCCCATCATACTGGTGACTGTGGCTAGTGTGGATGAGTGTGGAGCAGTGGTGGTGGTGTAGGGGTGTGTGTGTGTGGGGGGGGGGGTAAGCTCCACTCAAAGCTGTCGTAAACACCACTAATGCACCGCTAAACTTGGGGAATCTCTTGTGCTCATGTGCGCTTTTGTGTGTATGTCTATTGCACACACAGAGCTGACTAATCCCTCATAAACCTACATTTTATCGCTTACCACACCATTAGCTGAGCTGTGGCATACTGCCTGTAGATGTCAAAACAGAGGGACTACAAGAGTCTGTGCAATTTCTTTGTTGCTCTACATAGAATTCACATTTCCCTGGGCCTTGTGAGAGATGAAAAGAATTATGTCCCTCTCAGCCGGGATGTGTAATATTAACCGCAAACACACAGCCACCCCCCATTATGGTTTTATGCAGCTCAGGGAAATACGTTGATTTTTCTCAGCTTTTTTAGAAGTAAGCCCAAATGCTGTTGGTATAGGAGTGTACCACCTCATTGGAAGGTGATGTTGATGTGATTAATGGTCGGTGCTGACTTTTTAATTCATATTGTAAGCAGTTCTTAATTTTTACTAGAAGCGATTTGATAGAATAGTTCCAGTCTTTCACGGGGGGAGGAAACATTTCTCTCACTTTTCCAGACAAACACAGAAGCAGCAGGCAGACAGAGGTTGTGTGAGACTGTCTAGAGAGTGGCGTCAGTGACAAAGAGCGATCTCCTACAGCGGGTTGAGCTGGGGAGCGAGGTGACACTTTAACAGTCTCTGATCAACTCAGGAGCTGGGGAAGTGTGCATTTGTGTGTGCAAACACATGACCTCACCTGTCACTATCTGTCTTTGCATTTGTTTGTTTGCACGTCAGTGCAGGTGTCACTGAGTGTGTGTTTGTGTGTCTTTATGTGTATGACTGTGTGTGTGTGTGTGTGTGTGTGTGTGTGTGTGTGTGTGTGTGTGTGTGTGTGTGTGTGTGTGTGTGTGTGTGTGTGTGTGTGTGTGTGTGTGTGTGTTTTACTCAGTCTGCTCCTTACAAAATGCTTCAGATGTCAACCACAGGCCCCATTTCCTCAGGGGCTCACACTCCACAGAGTTCAGGGAGAACCTTTATATTAAGATTTAGGAATGGTGTGTGTTTCCTAAAGTTTGAGTTGAAATGCAAAGTTAGTCTTAGAGAAAAAAAAATTATTAAAATAAAATTACGATGACAAAACTGTCTTGAAAAGGCTTGATTGTCCAGGGTGGGTTGCTTCACTGGAATCACGGATTGGGAGATTTTAAGGCTGCGTGGTACTAGCCTGTTTTAGTGAAAAGTTAGTAATGCCTGAAGGTGATGCTGGTCAGTCTATATCCCTGGACTCACCTATGGCCGTGAGCTGTGGGTGATCACCAAAAGGATAACAATGGCTGGAGGTGCTCAAAGTGGAGTTGCTGTTCCTTCACAGTGAAAAGGTCCAGCTGAGGTGGTTTGGGCATTTGTTTAGCATCTTTCCTGGATGTTTCATGTATGTCCAACCAAAAGAGGACCTAAGGGCAGAGCCAGGAAACACTGGAGAGATTAAGTCTCTCTTGGGGGAAACCGGCGTTTAGGAATGTTTCTGCTCTTCGAAAGAGCTGGAGGCAAGTGCTGGGGAGGTCTGCTGCCCTCGCAACCCGGATCTGGATAATATGGATGAAGAAAAACAGTTTCTTAAACATCTGACATCTTTTGATGCATCCATTTTAAATTCATTACAAGATAAATGCAGGAATCAAGTCTAGCTTTAATCATTATGGCAATGCCTTGACTGTCAGAGTGGAAATGGAATGTGCAGCTTCTCGAATAATAATGTATTTTCTGACATATTTTGCAGCACATAGAGTTCATATAAAACAGCTCCTTTGTTCTTTCCATATGGTTATTTTATAGTGACAAACACAAACTAAGCTTGCAGCATTCATAACAATAGCTGGCCAGATTATTCTTTAATTAAATGGATTTTGCCTCCAAAATGCATCAGTTATTGTTTGTTACCTCACTGTATGGTGCTGTTAGTCAGAGGGTAAACAGAAATGGCATCCGGAGCTGTGTTTTGTTTGTAGTTGCCCTATTTCCCCAGCAAAGTCAATCCCCTGTTTGAACAAAGTGCCTAAATATGCAAAGACTAAATAATCTTTTTCAGGCTGATAGTGAAAATATCCACTTTGTGGTGACCTGTGAGTCAGTCTACTTAAGACAGCAAAGACAAACACTTGAGCAAGGTGAGGCAAGGTTAAAGAAAAATCACAACAACATTCTGCAGGAAACAAAGAGGAGGGGAAAAAGTAAAAAAAATAAATGGATTTTGTATTTTCATGGTGTCAGCATCTGATTTTTACTTGACTCTGTGTGATTGCCTTCGGGTTTCTTGCAGTTCGACTCAGCTGTCACTGTGAAATCAAACAACATCTTTTATATTCATCTTTGTTTTTGCTGTATTTGTTCTTATTTATTTATTTGGCTAGGTGCCTTAATGAGGAGTCAACTCTCAACCCCTAAAATTTATAAATATGTCTAATGCCACAGTTTGATTTACCATTTGCCCCCATGTGGTTAATATTCATTTTTTATGCAGAGACAGACTAAAATAGACCAGTAGGAGTGTTGATGACAAACATCTTGAGCTCTCTATTACTCGAAAACTCAAGACAAAAGGCTTGATTTCTTTTTTCTTTTCCTACAAGGCAAACATGGGATCATTTTGAGCTTACAAGGCTGCAGGTAGAAGATTGTGTAAGGTAGCATATTCACTTTCTTTATCCACATGGAAAATAATTTTTTTTTAAAAATTCCCCATAGGAAATATTTTAATTCTTAAAATGTCTTATATGTGTTTGTATTTTTCCTCATTCTTAATTGTTAATCTTTGAGAAGAGGTACCTTTTCATGATTAAATGATGTATTAACTTGTCATATAAAACATAGAATGCATTTAAAATGCCAACATACATGTTTTATCCTCACTTCTTTTTGAGTATTAACCTCAATTTTCCTGGCAGCAATGTAAGATAGAGACAATATTCTTGGGCACAACTTGGTCACGTTCTATTCTTAGTTGCCTCTGATTTACTAAATTATATGCTTACCTTCTGTTTACATGTTATTTTGGTCACCTGAGTTCTGTGCTTTTTGCAAGACAAGAAAAGTGTTGTTTTTACTGTCCTTAAGACTTCAGGCTCAGAAATCACTGGTGGCATGCTCATTAACAAAAACAAGTTGCTTTCTGAAAATTGTGTTCTGCACTTTGTCCATAATAATAAGTCCAGTATTTACCACAAACTTACCGGATAATCAGTTTGAAAAGTCCTTCATCAAAAAAAATTGTGCAACACACACACCATGAAACATGGGAATAGGACTAATCTTCTCATCTAACCTAAGAAAGCCATTAAGCGCATTCACCCTAATGCTGAAATTTTGCTTTAAGGTTTAAAAGTAGTAAAGTGAACTAAAGCTGCATTTCCCAGCCATGTACAAACAGCAGTGAACCAAGGGGATTCCACGAGCTTTGTGTCCATCCAATTCATCTTGCTATGAGAGCCGTGGTAGCCAAGATTGCATGCACAAGAACTGAGCGTAATCAAAGGGAATCCGCAGAGAAACCTGCCTTATTGGTAATAACCCAAGTTTAGTATGAGTTGTATAAACACAGTCATACAACCCCAAACTCTTTTCATACGTCTTTATGATGACCACAGAGACCAGCTGGCCATTACCTTCCATCAAAAGCCATATGTTAGTAGCCTTACCATAACCAACAGACTGATTTGTGGACAATGGCCAACAGGCAAAAGGAAAAGGTCACAGTTATTAAGACATAAAAACACTCAGTGTTGGATATTGTGACATTCAGCACCATAGAAAATGAAGCTGATTTAAAGCCAAATGTGCATCCCTAAATGTCAACATAGTTCACACATTACAACTGATTTTATAACTGGATTTATATTTTAGAACCTACTGCAGTTTAGGACTAAGGCATCTTTACTATAAGCTTGCTCTACAGAGGATTAATATTCCTGAATCCCGGCTGCTTGGGAAATAACTTATTGTGAGTGTTGAAAAAGCTGGTGGATCCTGCTGGGTATTTCTCTCCTCTGGAGAATACCAACTGAGGAGTTTGCTGTAGGACAGATAATGTTATTCTAAGAAATTCCAAAGATTTGTTTGTATAAGCTCTATCTGCAACGTTCAGTATATTGAATGTCTAGCTATAGCAAGGACTTCCTCAAACAAACATATACTATTCAGAAATTAAATGATTAAAAGATTAAAAAGTAAGGGAGCACTTAAATCACACATTGTTGAATGAAATATTCAAGCTGAAAATCTTTACAGAAATACATTGTGTAACTCGCTGAGAACAAAATGATGGGATAATTGCTCTCAGTAACCAAAATTATCAACATTTACGTGTATGTGTGTGTGTTAGTGTCTGTGTTTGTGAGAGAGAGTGATCATGTGACTGAAGATCACAACTTGGTGGTACTTGGCTCTACTATTACTTTTTTTTTTCCCCCTTTGCCATGACTGGAGTTTTGGGAAAAGTATATTTTAATAATGTATTTATTGATAACGTTTGCTTGTTGCAGATGATGTAGTTCTGAATATGAGTGTGCATACACAGTGGGGCTTGACTCCAGCTGACTGTGAGGCAAATAGGATCAGGGTCAGCATCTCCAAGGCTTGGTTGAAAATGACGGATTGCTACATTGGTTTGGTAAATAGTTCCATTAAAGGAATTCAGGATCACAAGAAAGTGACTTGCTTGGGACTATCCTGGTGAAAACAGAAGTGTGACTGAAGCTAAACTATTTGATCGATGAATCAAAATAGCTTTAGCTACTGTCCCTGCACTCTGCATAGTGACCAAATTTAGGATAATACAACTCAAACAGTGGCAATAACTCCTTTTGCTGGTAACTGGAAATTTAAAGTTCCTTTGAAATGAAACAAACTGGTGTTGCAGATCTCCAGTTACAATTTCTCCCATCCAGGAGAAATTGTAACAGCAACGTTTATCAGGTCAGTGGGTCTGACCCAAAACACACGGGGGGCATCACTTATCCTAACTGGCCTATCCACTGGGATCCTCTGGAATGATGTGGGAGCGGTGAACGAGGTGAGGATGCAAATATTTCAGAGCTTACACAATGCACTGGATTTAATTATTGGTGACCTAAGATTCCAAGATAAAAGAGCTTCTGGTTGGACTGGTGACTATTCTTATTCATTCTTCTGTATTTGTGTCTTCCATAACAATAGTTTTTAATTTCAGCCTGAGCTGCGCTATCATACTAAACCACATTAAATTTAGACAGATGGAAAACATTGTGTTATCAGGACTTTTAGCCTTTGTGCAAACAGCCCTTTTAATTAAGACTGTTGAGTTGTGTTCCAAGCTCATATTTGCAGACGGATGGGGAGGGGTGAAATTTAATATGCAAGACAGAACATGAGAGAGAACACACACACAAAAAAAAAGAAAGACAAATGAATGAGACCAGACCAAATGTGGTTAACAGGCATGAGGTTCTGTTGCCATGAAGAAGAAAAAAAAAAGTCTATTTCCAGTTGACTTTTACATATTTAACACTATAAATTTAAACTGCAGCACTAATTTACTACACCAGTTGGTCAAATGGAGTCAGAGGGACTGACTGATGAAAGCTGCCTGAAGATTACAGCATCCACAAGTTAATGCTTTAAAATGAAACCTTAACACTGAACCAAACTATCTCACTGCTGCTTAACTTGAAACACAGAAGGTGGCATGCACTTGACAAACACTAACACTGTCGATAACATGTTGAGTTATGAAATGAGAGATGCGATAATTTGCAGGAGAGGGGAGTAAGTCGCCTGACTTTTACCAGTGTGACTTGATTTTGAGGTCTGTCTTCAGTTTAATTTGGACTTCCTGTTAACTTTTTTTTTTTCCCCACTTATAAACTGTTGTTTGATTTCTTTTCATGTTTATAGGTTTAGGCAATAAAAGTACTTCTGGAATCATAATGGTTTGGGGTGAAACACACTTTTACAATATGTAAACAAGATCAGTTCAGAGCTAAAAAGAAATTTTCATAAGCCAAAAACAGAACTGATTAGCATTGGTAAACCCAAGTATTAAGCGTTGAACCCCAAAACTGTCAGGACAAACCTTCACAGACAAAATGATGTACCACTTTCTGATAGTGTAGTGGTTAACACTGCCGAGCAAAGGCTGATTCAGTTCCAGTTGGAGACGCAAGCCCCCTTTGGGGTTGTGGCAGGAAGGGCATCTGGTATAAAAACCCATGTGGAATGCCCCCTTGTGATAAGCGAGTAGCTGAAAGTAGCTTTATGCCATGTTAGTTTGTACATATGATACTTTTTTGTCAACCACTTTTAATAGATTGCAGTCACTCCACTGACTTTTTAAGATGCCATTTAGTTAGTCTGGAGCCAACTTCTAGTTAATGAGTATTAAATATATTAATCGTAGCAGTCTACATCAGGTTGGGTGAGTGAAAAAAAAAAGTTTTATTCTAAGCTTGGGAGTGAGTCCATTAGAAACGTCTCTGTGTGTGATAAAATGAGCTCATTTTCATTCAGGGTTGAAGTACTCCCAATCTGAACATGGGCAAAGCCTGCACACACAGCAGCTGATAAAGTATTGACAGGTGTAAGTAACAGCACGTTCTAGCCCAAAAGAGGCTCACCATATCAGAAGAGGAAAATGTGCTAATAGAATGGGTGTGGCACAGAAAACAGCCAACTGTTTAAATAAAAAGCGGTTGTGGCTGCCCTACTGTTTTCCAATACGAGGCTCATGGAGGGATTTTGAATCAAAAACAACAGCTGTGACAAAGCAAAAGATTATCCCATAGAGTTTAATGGATACTATGTATTGGAATGTTTTATTGATACAACTACTTATTTCATCAAATTATGTTTACAGTGTTTTCATTCTTCAGCATGCCTCAATCAACACTGATTATAACAAAAACGAAAATAGAGGAAAACAGCGTCACAGTAAAGAAAATGCTTAGAACAGCTGACAGAAAGTAACAGGATCAAACTTGCTGGAAAAAGTGTTTTTTTTTTATGTGGTGGATTATCCTGGTTTAACACTGTGAAAGAATAACTGAGCGTAAATATGATTACCACTGGCCCTTTATAAGATTTGTACACAGATTTTAATTAGATTCATCAACAGTGTGCGTCTGATAATTTGGGTCATTTTTGGAAAGCAGGCCTCCCTGCTTGTGGAGGATTCACCCTGAGGAGAAATGCACACAGCTGCCGCGAAGACAAGAGGAAGTAATCAGAAAAGCCGAGCGAGAGGAGTGGGTGGACTAGACGGCAGAGTTTGGCATTTTTCTTCGTAAAAGCAGATTTCCAAAGATTCACAGACTTTCTGTTATTTTGAGGAAAGTCTGTGGTGTGGCGCAGAATAACAATCAACAAGGGCTCTTTTTGCACATTAGGTCTGACATGGTAGTTTGTTGGTTTTTTTTCTCAGTTTTCACAAGGAAATGAAAATATTTGCCACTATATTGCTTACATTATCTTTTATTAAAGGAAGAAGCGGTGATTCTCAAGAGCCTAAAAAAAATACAAATAATAAAGCTGCAGAGGCAGCTGCCTGTATGAAGAGCAAAAGTGACAATGAAGTCTTGTTAATGGTTTGGAGAGAGTTCACTTTGAGTTCCACATTCTGTTTCAGTTAAAGACTGAAGAGTCATTATATTTATGATGCCTTTTTTCAATGACACCCATGTTTTTCAATACCCCTTCTTTGAAACTTATGCACAATGGTCATTGCAAATGCTGGTCTGTCTCTGCAAAAGTAGCTCCATGTGAACTTATTGCATTCATATTTCCGCCGGAGCCTCTCCTCCTTGGTCCCACAGAGCTGCTAATAAGTCTCTACTTTCCGAGCCTTCATCTTTCTGAATGTATGTGTGTGGATGTGTGTTGGTGCACGTGCAAACAGCCATCTCCCTCAGACAGCTGCTCCTGAATAAACATTGTTTACTTCCTAATCGAGCAGGGAGAGCACCGAGGGCCTGAACTCTCACTGTTACCACAAACACATGCACAAACATGCAAATGCACAGACAAATGCAATATTGCACACATACAGATAGACACACACTTAGACAAAAAAGCACACAGGTATCAGCCTTATTAGCTGTAATCATATGCATCCATCATGCATTAGACATCAAAGTGAGTTTTTTTTGTTTTGTTTTTTGTTTAGCTACATTTTTTTTAAATGTAGTAATATATCAGTGATAATTCCATAAGTATCAGTAATAGCACTCCACCCTTAATGTCATGAATATGTAACCCTCTCTCTTTTTTAATTTCTTGTTTATTTTTATTTTATTTATTATTCTTATTTATTTAATTATTTTTTATTTATTTAACAGATGTTCACTGAGGGATATGTGGTCACACTTTAATACACACACATGAACTGGCACACATATGCACAAACACACATGTCCTAGCTGGTGTTGGGGGAGCAGGACACACTTGGTTCTCCTGCAGGAACAGATGGCCTGAACTCTGGAGGGATGATCACAGGGAGGATGGAGGTCAGGAACCAGCAAGGGAGGGAGGAAAGGAAAGGGAGGGGAGGGGGAACAAGAGCTAGAAGAAATGATCAGAGTCTGCTGAATGGCAAGAAAGGAAAAAAATAAGGAGGTTGCAAGGAGGGGAGATATTTGGAAAGAAAAGGCATGATCAGAGAGAAGGGTGAAAGGTCCGCAGGCATACAGGAGTGTCAAGGAAAGCAAAGCTAAAGACCCAGAAAATGGAAGAAGGGAACTAGAAAGCTAATTGCATGGGATAAGGAGGTAGCAGGGAGGAAGCAATCTATAGAGATAAGACGAATGGTAGGTTCAGAGGAGGAATGATGGCTGGAGAGAAAATGGGAATAAGGAAGGGCAGCAAACCTCAACAGTAGGCACGGGTTAAATGAAATGATGATATAGGTTCTCTGTAGATGAGGAAAAAGACTGGAGACAGCACAATTATGAAAAATGGACAAAAAGGATGTAAGAGAGGGATAAAAATACAGAATATAAAAGTGTGCAGATGTAGCTCTAGTGGTCAAGTGCACTGAAGATAATGCTGATGGTGAAGACGGTGATGTTAAGGTAAATGGAAATGGAATAAATTGCTATGATGAATATATCGCTCCATAGAATTTAATTTACATATTGCTTTAATTGCCCCAAATTGACAAGATTTGCCAGGCAGGTCAATATTAAATTAACTCATCAATACTGTTGTCAAAATATATAAAATAGAGTGTGAAAGAAAGTGCTGTCTTTAACCTGTATTAATTTGGTTTAAAAAAAACATATTCATCATCATTTGAGATATTTAATGAAAGGAGCATAAAAGCCTTCTCAATTAGCTGTCTATTCAACATGTACATCAGCACCATAATGTCCGTTAGCAATAGATGAATCCAGTGATTTGTGTCATCTGCCATCTAAAGGCACACCCAATACTCAACTAATAATACAAGTCTTAGTAGAAGTAAAAAGCGTATATCTTTGACAATATTTACTGCTCCCCGCTGTCATTGACAGCAGCATGTGTGTAGCTAGACTCACAATGTTAAACAGTGGCGCCATGTTACAGTTTGTGATGCTTGCTAACCAATCATAAATATTTCATAATAACAGCACAGTACAATGATTGTGTTAACTTATTTTTTAGGACTACCGCAGATCCTGGAGACCGTCTTAGATGTTAGCTAGCTAAGCAGTGTTAAATTGGCTGATGCCATTATCGCTTTCAGCTCCATACTTGTCACTGTGAGACTATTTATACGAAAAACCTTTGATCCTGTTGTTATTGGAAACAAAGTCCTCCATTCTTGATGCAATTCTTGCAAATGTTTCGTCTCTCTGCATGCCCAGGTAAAGCGTGTATGTAAAGGGAGACAGGTGTATGTGAGACAGGGGTACTCTTCCTGAGGTAAAGGTGTGTTGACCAGTGACTGAATTAAATGTGGAGTACTATTGCAGAAGGTAAGCGCTCTTCCCTATTTCCTCATCACTGTCAGCATTCTAAAAGTAAATTAAGATTGTACATCAGCTTGCTTTCAAATGCCTGCATAATGTAGAGAGATGCCACCCCATTAAGGGTGACTCGCCATTACTTTTTCCAATTTTTTTTTCTATAGGGCCAAATTGTTATATCTCTTTGTAAACTGAAGCTTACACTAATTTGTTTAACCGTCAAATGTTTATTCATCTTCAACTTGGTTTTGGCAATTCTACCAATATATGCCGATCAAAAAATAAATAAAGGAACACTTTTTGATCAGAGTATAGCATCAAGTCAGTTACATTTTTGGGATATTGATCTGGTCAGTTAAGTAGCAGAGGGTTTTTTTTTTAATCAGTGTCAGCTGCTTTGATGTTAATTAACGACAGGTGCAACGAGGAGACAACCTCCAAAACAGGAAGGGATTTACAGGTGGAGGCCGCTTCCCTCCTCATCTTTTTTGTCTGCCCTTTCATTAGTTTTGCATTTGGCTAGCATCACTGTCACCATACCTGGACCCGTCAGAGGTTGCACATGTAGTTCAACTCCTCCAGGATGGCGCATCAGTATGTACCATTGCCAGAAGGTTTGCTGTGTCTCCCAGCACGGAGGAGATTCCAGGAGACAGGCCGTTACTCTAGGAGAGCTGGGCAGAGCCGGAGAAGGTCCTTAACCATCAGCAGGACTGGCATCTGCTCCTTTGTGCAAGAAGGAACAGGATAAGCCCTACAAAATGACCCCGAGCTAGCCACTGGTGTGAATGTCTCTGACCAAACAATCAGCAACAGACTTCCTGAGGGCAGACAACCATTAGTGGATGCTGTGATCACTGTGGAGCCCAACTGGCATTTGCCATAGAATACCAGAATTGGCAAGTCCACCATTGGTGCCCTGTACTTTATAATTTGTAGTATGCCCCCACATTATGAGGCATCCATACGAGCACGTGTGGCCCGTGCAAACTACTGAGTACTATATTGAGTTGCTGCAGTGGACTAGCCTGCTGCATCATTTTCTCACTTTGATTTTCAGGGAATCTTTGAACTCACCCCTCTCTAGGTTGATCATTTTCATTCACATCAAACAATGTTGAATCCTTTCATTCCCAACACATTTCCCACTCTATAGATATCCAGCATGATTGTTTTTCCCATTGAGGTCTCACGTGTGTTCCTTTAATTTTTCTGAGCAGTGTATTTTGTGCTTTGCTTTCATATTCCTCAGAGACTGTGTCAGTCCCTAGAGTGCAGTGGGTTTTAGTTTGCATTCAATTTCCTGTTAATTCTGAGACCATTTATTGTTGTAGGTGCTGCTTTACTTGAGTGAAGCAGAAAACCAGAGATCAGTGGTTTCTGCATGTGTACAGGAACAGTGAAATGCAGTTTGTGTAAAGACCACATTTTGGGGGTTGATTGCTGGGTCACTGGCTGTGTCTGGCTTTTAGACATTGCTGACATGCTGAACCAAGCTCTACCTACCCCACCATTCAGCAGCCCTCACTTCCTCATATTCATCCCGCTCTCATCGCTCTAATCATGGCCTTGGGGCTCAATGAGCGGACGACTGAGGTTAACACTCCCTGGAGGAAAGAGGCGAATTGTAAATGAGGCAGAGGTGAGGATGTGCGGGTGAAACAATCAGATAAAAAGAGATGGGGAATGAGGCAGATGTGTTGAAAGAGTGCCTTTAAAAGAGACTGACACATGGGAGAGGAGGAGAAGGAAAGAGAGGCAAGCTGAGAACTCCAACTTTAGTCAGTTATGATCTTTCTTATCCTTCCTTCCACAACTTCCTTGCTGTGGCATTTTTTTTCCTTTTACTCAATATTTTGATCACTGCTGACAATTGATCCACAAGCAAAGTCATCTGCTATCACTTTCACATGAACAGACATGTATAATTGATGCATCTGAATAAGAAATGGGCACAAACACACACACACACACATATATATATATATATATATATATATATATATATATATATATATATATATATATATATATTTGGAGCTGTTTTTTTGGGGGGGGTAAGGTGATTTTAAAATGTTTGGTTCTAGAATATGTTTGGAATCTTTTCCATTGCCTCCCAAAATTCAAGAGACAGATAGACAGGCTGCGTCTGTATTGTTTCATATTTTGCTAAAACGATAAAATTAAACATTTGCTGAATTAACTATTAACTCTTCCTATTGGAATATGCCCATGGTTGTGATTACTTTGAAACTGGAGAAACCAAGCAGCAGGCATTTTGGGAAGCATCTCATTTTGAATGGGCATCAGACTGCTTTCTCTTGGCTTTGTCCTAAGAAAAGTCCACAGACCATATCCTGTAATTACACTTTTCAGCAAAATGCATTGATTTAATTTCCCTTTTCCATCTGAAATGCTGTACGATAAAGAAACTTAGCAAGCAGTCCAGTTTTAACATATACATGTTTGTAAATCACCACATTGGTGTTTAATGAAATGCTCGGCTGAATGCTTTTCTCTCCATTTTCTATTTTCATTGCTTTTCATCATTAATGTGTTTTCTCATCAATCTGCTGCTGTTATTCTGCACTCTTAATTCAGGTCAGAATGTAGCGAGTACAGTGAAAATTTATTGAGTAGGACGTCCAAATGTGGCCTCAAGCCTGAAACCTGTGTTGGTGGCACATGCACAGGAGGTAATGATCGATGACACACGCACACGCGTATAAACACACACACATACAGTAACATACTTCTGAATGGGACAAAATAAGGTTTCATCTCTCAATAACCTTTTAATGTTTATTTATATGTTCGTTTTGGAAATATAACATTAATGGCTCTGCAATCGTTTTGGCGCGGCAGATATTTCTGCACAAACAGTGTTGCTGTTTGTCAACAATATAATAAAAGTCCACAGCAAAAAAGCCCTGAGGCTTTAAAAGACACAGTGCTGCCAAAGAGCAAAATCTATCAGTCCTAATTTTTTAGCCAAAAAGGAAAAGAGAAACATCTTATTGTGGACAAAGATGGTTGATAAAACAGAGAGAGAAAAAAAAAGAGCATTGGAGTTATTGCTGGAGAAAGAAATATGAAAGTAATATTAACAAAATTCGCATATCTCTGTTTAAATTCCGCAGACTTCTTTTCAAAGATGAGTCCTGCACGGCGTCACATTTTGCTGACTTAATATTAGTTTCAATGTCCAGTGGGAAACATTTTGAAAGTCTGTGGTTGAGTACATCACATATTTCTGCTTCAGCAAATTTGATATAGCAACCAAAATAGCTACATTTAATCCAGCCGCGACAATGCAACACATTGGCTTTTTTTTTTTTGCTCCAAATGTGTGCAAACTGCATTTGCCAGAACCTACTCTTCAGCTATATTACAAGACATTACAAAATTTAGGCATAAACCTTCCACCACATCATATGCAAAACAGGCCACCTTCAGAGCTTAAAAACTGCCTACAGCACTCAGTATAAAAACTACACACATTAACAAATGTGTTATCAACGATTATCTCCTTGCCTGCCAATATATCCTTGTCAGTTTAAGACGCTTCCCTCAGGGCTAGATGCACCAAACAGAAAGGTAGCTATAACTTCCTGACACCCCCCTCCCCGAAAACACGAAGGTTGAAGTTCAAAGGTCAGAGCTTGTCTCTGTGTTCATATCTCATGAGTGGGACATGTTTGGTTCAGCTGTGCCCGAGGGCATTGATTTCTATGACCTGATATGCAGTTAAATATCCTAATTCTACTCTCAAACCCACCCCTCACATCCTGTCTCTCTGCACTTCTTCCCCATAGCAGCCCTCAAGCCAAACTATGTCTAATTTAATTAGTCACATTCACTTTTTTCTTTTTTTTGGTTTTCTTTCACTGCTTTTCTTTTGTCTTAAAAAAAGGGGGGTTTTCTTCAATGTAGCAATTCCCCTGCCCTTACCGACCTAATTTGCTGCAGCTTGAGCTTTAATAATGCCAGAGGAGTTGCTGCAAACACGCAATGAAACAATAACATGCAAATTAGTATGTAGAAAGTTGTAAGCTGCTGTGAACATTTTTTCTTTTTAGATATTTTTTTCTCTTTTTTTGTGAGATAATAAGAACAACACATGAATAAGAAAAGAAAGAGATCAGTCACCACAAAGATGTGTTAACAGGGAGTTTGGCAGGATGCTGGTAGAAGCAAAGAAGAGTGTGTGAAAAAGAAAGCTTAACCAAGTTCCACCTGTCTGCCTCTGATGCCCACATAGTCTGTCACTAACAATAATCCATCACTCATACTCAGAGAATTCACACACAAGCATACACAACAAACAAAATAAAGCAAAGTCATTTTAGATGAGACACAAATATGTGAAGAGCTTTTTTAAAGTGACTAAAGCTCACTTTTCTTTCCCAATATGTGCCCCTTCTGGCAAATCCCCAAGCACCACACAAACATTCCCACATGATATTCAAAAGGTCTGGAAGACAAAAGGCTCTGCCAGTCAGGCTACTTATTCACCGGCTCTGACATCTATTGTTATTTGAAACTGCTGTCAGACAAACTAGTCACCACACATGCATGTACACACACACACGCGCGCACACACACACAGCTCTCTGCCTAATCATCTGACAACAAGGAACCTATTGTGCAGTGTTATGACTTTGTAGAGCAGCCCACCACCCAGAGGGAAGAAGCATCTCCGAATCAAAGGCTTACACTGGCCTCTGAGGGGCCGGATATCACAAGCCTAGCATGTGAGGTTAGAGGAATACAGATGTAGCCACAGATCATGTTAGTCATCTGAGACACCTTTCCTCTTCCCTCGCTCTCCTTGACCTTCATCAACTGCCAGATGGACAAAAAGGATACTCGGGAATCACTGGAGAATGTTTACACTGAATCCTGTTAGCTTTGTGAAAAAATTAAAAATTGGTGGGATTTTTTTTTTTTTTGTCACAGTGATGAATTAAGCCACAATTTAAAAAAATCTTATTAACATTTTAAGCAATAATAAACCTCAAGTAAAACATTAATATATGTAAACAATCTCGTGTCTTGTGTTTAGTGAACCAAAATCCACTCCTGTGGATTTAATGTTCACTTATCAGTCCCTTTAAAACACAGCAATATGCAAAGGCAGAAAAGCACCAGTTTTATCAGTGACATGTTCTTTAGTCAGGTAGAGTCCGTAGTGACAAGAGAAACTGGAGGATCAGCACCGACATCCCACTGGAGGGAAGGGTCTGACTTTCACTTAGCTGCTGATCCAGAATGAACCAGGGAAGATGATGACCTATGGCACACCAAGGCGATGTTGCAAAGGTACAGTTGTTAGAGTTACTGATTTATACTCCAGTGTGTGACATTATCAGGAATATTAGGTAATTTAAAAAAAAGAAGAAGAGTTTTGATAGTCTTCTATTTAAATCATATTTGTGCTTTAGGCATATCTGAACCTATTTGTCCCAGTGGTCATGTGTCACAGCTAATAAATCCTTTGTGGTCCAAAGAGCATAGAGAACAGGTTGCCAGGACACCAATTGCAAAGAAAGTCATTTATGACTCTACATGTTATTCGTGAGGGGTTCTTTGAAATTCTTACCTGACAAGTGAGAAGAGAGACATTTGAAATATTCTATGAAGAATTAGCATGAGCCTGTTCTTGTCAGTGTTATTTCTTTTTGTCAGATCTGGTCAAGATGATAAGCAAAGAAGGGCAGTAGAAATGATCAGCTAAAAGGCTTTTACAGAGAGTTTTAGAGGGTGAAAAATTAGATAATATTGGGAGACGATCTTATCTCCATCATCATCAAGTGGTTCATCGAGCTAGCTGCATCGAGCTATAATGAAATGAATTAGTTTTACCTTGTAAGCCAGTTATTGTACCATAGGGAAGTCTTACTCACTGAACTCTCAGCAGTGCAACAAGTGTTATTTATTTATTTACTTTTTAAATGTTATCCCATCCTGGATCATATCTGGGTCTGCAGTTTGATGTCACCAGCTGCAGCAATTGGGATAAAAATGTCTCATAAGGAAATCTGTATTATTTATTAGACAGAATCAAGATTAGTTTTAAGCGTCATCCTATTGGCATATTTAATATGCATGGACTACTGACTGGGATCCCTTGGTATCCCAGGAATAATTTACTGCCTTCTTCTTTTCCTTCTTCCTCTTTTGGCTGCTCCCTTTAGGGGTCTCTACAGCAGTTCATCTTGCGCCATCTCACCCAATCCCAAGCACCCTCCTCTGTCATACCAACCCTCTGCATGTCCTCCTTCACTGCATCCATGAATCTTCTCTGTGGTCTTCCTCTTTTCCCCCTGCCTGCCTGGCAGCTCCATATTCAATATCCTTTGTATAATATATGAACTATCCCTCCTCTGCACATGTCCAAACCAACTTAGCCTTGCCTCTCTAACTTTGTCTCCAAAAACACTCAACCTGAGCTATCCCGCTGATATACTCATTTGTAATCATGTCCATCCCGGTCGCTCCCAATGAAAACCTTAACATCAAACAAACAAACACCTATGAGATATGACAAAAAAAAATACCTCTGCGGTCCGCATGGGACCCAGGATGTTAATAGGATGATGAACCTAGCAATGTTTTTGTCAAGAATACCCTACAGGGAGGAATAAGGACTATATGTAAAGATTAAAATGAATAAAGAGTAAAAATGTTACAATTATGTTGAAAAATTTTTCTATGAATTAAAACAAGAAAAGGGGTAACGCACCAAATCTTTAAACACTGGTGGCTGTATTTCATATCTTATGAGCAGTTGGAGCCAAGGAAGCAAAGTCATAGCTACTGCTACGGACATGTAGTTTTCTTTGAACCACCTGACAGTGCAATTTAACAAATGAATTCAATACAAAACTACTCTTCTGCTGCTGATCCTTTTATATGTATTAACTGGTGAATAAATCAGATGAGTGAAGCTGCATAGAAGCTCTGATAATAGTCATCACAGTGTCCTTATGGAATTTTTCATGGTTATCTTCTCATAGAGAGATCAAAACACACACACACACACACACACACACACGAATTTGCTCTGTTTTTCTTGGGAGAACACCTGTGACAGTTAATCCCAGCTCTTTCCCAGAATAACCCGCTGAAGCACAACATATTATAAGATATATTGTTATTAAAGATTACATTGACTGTCTAAGTCTCTTCCCTTCCGCTAAATTGGATTTTGTGTCAAGAGAAGAAAGGTTTCGTAAAATACAAAGTATGCTGTATTACCTAAAGAGATTTAAGGCACTGAAAGTAATTAACTTTAGATGGAACTCGCAGCGTAAATGTCAACATTTTTAATAATGAAGCAGGAATCACTTCTCGGCAATTTACCTCCACAAGAAACTGACATGAGCAGTTGATTAGGTAGTTAGAAGCGGTTTTAGCTTACCAGTGACACTTTTTAGATGCACCATCTATATTTGGCTTGAGCGGTAATTAAAGGCAATCACTTGCAAATCATACAATCATGGAAACACTGATTATAATCTTTTGTGATGTGAATTCCAACTCCACATAAAAGCAAAACATTATAAAGCTTTTCAGCTGCTACCCGGCTATGTTAAGGGTAAAATCAGCTGACTTTAAAGCAGTTGCCAGTGGCTTCTGGGTTGTGTTTTGGGGTTTGGTTGTTATTTGCAAATGTTTTTAGTAGCTGTGCAGGCCAAAGTGTCCTTGAGCAAGATACTGAACCCTGAGTTTCTCCTGATGCTTTCATCGGTGTGTAAATGTTTGCGCGAATGTTAGATAGAAAACCCTTAGATGTGAAAGTATGTGGTGCTTGTGTGAATGTGTGTGTGTGTGAGCGGGTGAATGAAGACGTGCTGTATAAAGCGCTTTTAGCGCTCAGGTAGGGTAAAAAAGCACGTCCGTTACCATTTAAGTCTGTGCCTCAAACCCAATATCTCATTTCAGTTTTCTGAAACAACCCCTTTTTGTTAACAAGCTACTTTAAAGGAACATAATCGATGCTTAATGAGACCCTTAATCACATTATGAACAATATAATATGAATAATAAAATCTCTTCAAACTGTAATTGGCTAGAGCAGCAAAGAAACAATCATAATTACATCGGTTACCTGTGCATGTGACTAATTAGTAGTTCTTCAGTGGCTTGATGATAATGTGATTTGATTTGTTCATAGTAAAATGGAAGCTGTCAGTACGCTTAACCATAATGTTTGGTGAACAGTACAAAGCATGGAGCATCCACCCTTCAAACTTTTCTGTTGTGATATTTCCACTATTATGAAAATAATATGACAAGAATGCTCTCATCACATGGTCATCACGCAGTGGTAATCTCTTTTTAGATGACCTTTTTTCACTTGAAGTGTGGACACAGCAAACTGCTAATTTTAGTCCTCAAAAGCGAAGTGGGATTGTTTGCTAAATATTTTTTAGTATCGGTTTAATTATACAGTTAGGAAAATTACTAAAGCACTGTTAAATGATGGGCTTCCTGATTTAGTGTTGTTGGGTGACTTGCAAGAGACAGATTTCATAATAAAAATGTTAAACATTATTCAGCAGAGGCCAAGATATCTTGGCTTTCAGTGCTTCTATGAGACAAGCTCCAAAAATTCCTGGATCTTTTGCTTCCAATAATAAAAGTCTCTCTGCTTGTTAAATTCCCATATGTTTCTAACCACTGCTGCTAAGCCTTGAAAAGAATGTACTTTCTAAGCTCAAGCTGATTCACTTATGTTATGAAATCTGAGTAGAGTGCCCTTTTAAAATATAAAACTGATGTCACTGGCCTCAATGTGCTATCACAAACAGACAATAAAGTGCCCTTTCAAAGTATGAAGCTGGTATTTAATTTCTGAACCACCTACCAGTGGCTTCAGTGTGAAGTCACAACTTTAATGTATAAAAAAAGTATGTGCTTTAAAAAAACTAGTAATATCACAGGATGGGGCAGTGTCAGCAACCCTTGGGGGGGGGGGCTCCAATATGTGGGGATTCCCTCCCTTTATACTGCTGCCAGGATGAACATTTACAAAACTGAAGAAAGTCTGAACTGCAGCAGTCCTGTTATTTTGTCGTGGATAGCTGTCTAACGTCAATCCATCCATCGGACTGTGTGTATTTGAATGTTAGTCAAGGTGGTTAGGTATAGAAAAAAGCACTTGTATGAATGTGTGTGATGTGTGAATTGTAGTAAAACGTGTTTTAGGGTCCTCTATATTCTGGCGCAGTAGTGAGTAATATTTAAAAACTATTATATATGCTGATGATCTACCACTGACACCTGAGTTACTAAGGAGAAAAAAAGATTTTGCACAGACATTTTTACTATAGGGTTAGGCCCCAGTCACACAGACCTAGAACGTCTGGTAACCACCAGTCACAAGGAAAAAAATCTTCTCTGACCATGTTGGCAAATGGTTGCTGGAGTCGCTAGATGAATTGGGTTGCAAAGATTAAATGCTGCTGCACTAAAAACCTCCTGACTTTTACTCTGAAGGCAAATGTCTCCAGTTTTCAGTCTGTGTCCCACTTTTTCATTTTTTTTAAATACTGCTTGGCTAGTAGTATTTGCACACGTCAGCCTCTTCCATGCAAACTACAGGGACAACTCCGGCAATCTGCTAGTGACCAAAGCAATCACAAGGTTTTTTGGTGCAACACCCTCTTTGTGACTGATTTCACCTAATAACAGGCTGCAACATCCACTGACCATTCAGTCAGGGAAAATACATTTTATCTTAATGACCAGTGGTTTCCAGAGGGATTCCTACCAGTCTCTGGGCCTGTGTGACTGGAGCCTTAGAAGAGTTTGCATGCAGTGTTATACTCTGCACTTTGCTAACAGTTGAGAACTATCCGATATGTTCACTACACAAATAGAGGAAAGCATTTTTTCCTTAATTATTTGATTTCCTCTGAAAACTAGCTTCGAATTGTGCCTTTACAAAACCTACAAACCCTGGACTGAAAACACCCGCGCCTTTTGAACCCCCTGTCTCTAACTCATATTTTTTGTTTTCAAGATTAAATGATAAACCAGATTATTGTATCAAGGTTATTCTTCTCTGACTTTAGAACTGCATCTGTCTCTCCCTCTGGATCTACACAAGATGTCAAATAAATGTTTTTACTGACTGTGTAAAGCATCTTCTGAAAAGTAAACTGAGAAATTATAAAAAGCAAAATATGTATGTCTCCTAAAGTGTAACATTACATAGTCAGTATATACATTTGTGTGTTTTAGATAATTTGTTGTTTTGCTAAATGTGCTTTACCAAGAATTAGTGGTTTTTTTTTGTTTTTTTTTTTCATCTTTATGCTTTTCATTTGTAGCCATGTGCATATTTGCACACTTCATGCTCCGAGTGTTTTGGAGGAAAGCATGTCTGGCTCCAAAAACCAGGATTAACACAAGAACACATATTTAGTTCACAAAGCAGTACGCAATTTCACACCTTTTGACCGGCTAAATGATTGCAAAAGAAAGGTGAAACAGGCACTCTGTCAGTGTCTCACACTTTGTGGTTGAGATTGTTCTTTCATAGAAGTAAGGTTTAGGAAGCAGAAGCAGACAATGGGTAAAGGGGCATGAAGCGAAGCAAGGACCAAATGTGTGCAGGAGATGTTTGCTTGTCCTGTATTGATCCACCTCATCCATCTGCTAAACCACAATCCAGTTTGAGCTTTGCCAGATGCCTGCAAGGAACAATCAGATTGTGTAAAAACAGTGTGAAAGCTGGCTTTCTATTTGGCGGCCTTGTGCACTGCTATAGCTAGACACTGGAATCTGCTGGTGCCAGTGGCCACAGCCAGTGTTACTGCCACACTCAGGCCTCTTAGATCGGCTAACAGATGGCTGTCAGTGGACTGGATCCCGACTCAGTGCATCCAAAACTCGACAAAATGCGACGGGTGTGAACTTAAACATGTGGAGACAGTGAGCAAAAAAGTAGAAGACAAAACAGTTCTGAATGGATCCGGAAAGGAGGCAAGAAGAAGAGATGCGGGCTAGCGAGGGAACATTGGAATAAGTAGGAGAGAGGCTGAAAAAGAATGACAGGGGAATGGAGAAGAATGTGATGGAAAGGTAGACACAAGTTAATGGTACAAGGGGAGATAGAGACAGGCCAACAGCGATGATGACAGCAGAAAAGAGGAGAGAGAAGTGCACTACAGACAGAGACCAGAAAAGGGGGGATATGTGGAGGTCATCTGTCACTACAGAGAGAGATGATTGACATCTCTGTGGAATGTGAGGTTTGGCAGCAGAATCTCAGACTTTTTTTTTTTTCCAGTCTCAGCCTACTCCAATCACAAGCTTTAATATATCCACCTTTACTGGACTTTGTTCTTATTTGTCTGATCATTTAATGCCCCAGATTCAAATCTGAGTCACAGTGTCAGCAGTCCTTCTTTCCAACAATGTCCTTTAGCTTTATCACAGGTAATGTACTTATGAGATGGAATATACAGTACTGCAAAAGGCCTTCTTGTTCCTGTTAAACTAAATACTTTCCAGAGGAATCTTCTAGGCAGCACCTTGTCCTGAGCCTCCTTGACTTTTTTCTTTCAGCACATACACTGCTCAAAAAAAATTCAACTTTGAAAACACATCAAATCTCAACGGGGATAAAAAAAAAAACATGCTGGATATCTTTACTGATACCAGCTGGGCAATGTGTTGGGAATGAAAGGATGCCACGTAATTTGATGCAAATGAAACTTCTCAGCTTACAGAAGGCTAAATTCAAAGACGAAAGATGAAATTCAACGTGAAAGAAAAAAACAACGATGCAGCAGGCTGGTCCAGTCTGCCAAAATTTCACTGCAGCAACTCAAAATGGTACTCACTGGTTTTTATGGCCCCCACATGCTTGTATGCATGCCTGATAACGTCAGGGCATGTCCCTAATGAGACAACGGATGGTGTCCTTCAGGATCTCCTCCCAGATCAGGGCATCACTGAGCTCCTTGACAGTCTGAGGTGAAACGTGGTGGTGTCCGATATTGGGAGTATTGAGTATAAAATGATACATTGAACTGATAAAGTAACTCTGTGAATGGCATCTAAATAACGTTTGACCAACATTTCTGAAATCAGCAAATACCCAGTCACTTCTGATTTTTCACCATTCGTCATCAGATTGAACTCAATTAATCACTCTTCACAATAACTCAGTGACTTGATTGATTTGTCTAACATTGATTGCACAGGCACCAAATTTATATATGTGCTACATTATTTGCTATTGTCTCCCACTTTCTTGCTCAATCTTCAGTCTCTATATAATGCAGAGTAGCTCCGCTACATAAGCTAAACGCTCTAACAATCTTGTCTGAAAAACAGAAAGCAGGAGTAAAATTGGGGAGATCCATAAATCTGTGGAATGAAAGAGAATAAAAGTGAGAATGTTTCTGTCTTTCCCAAAGGAAACTTTCACCAAAGAGCTTGTCCTACTCTCCGTAGAACAAACGACGAGCCCCCCTTCTTCTCCTTTCTTTTCTCCCCCATCCTCTCTCTCTTCCTTACAGTACAATAATTCTAATTATGTTCAGACAACTAAACATGCCAGCTCTAACGACAGCACAGATATGGGGAAATTGGCTCATTTGCACAATAATAAATGTAGGTTTGAACCCATAGAAAGCCTATTAACATTTAAATGATACAAGGACGTTATCTCTAAAGTGTGTGCTTATCCAGGGTGGCTTTCTGCGTGGATGTGCTGAGAATGATCAAACAGCCATGTGTCTGCCTATGCCCCGCACTCCTCAGTGCAACACTGACAACCCTGCTGACAGTCCTTTGTAATTGGGGAGAAAATGGAGGTGGAGAAGGTTGGGAGGGGCATTGAAGAGCACACAGATCGGGACTGTATGAACGGGGGAGGGGAATGAAGTTTGGAGCAGTGAGTATGATGGATGTTGATTTTTGATGCCAGAAGGTTGAAGGGGAAGCATAAGTGAAAAAACATGATGCTGAAAATGCAAAAGACATAAGCAGCCTTTCCACTCCAGAGCTTGGGGCAGACACAGAGTTACACAACAGCAGGCAGAGCTCTCTAAGCGGCCCTTACAGCCTTGTTGTTTTTCTGTTTTCAGTGAGCTTCTTCACTCATAATGTAAATTGGGTGGGGGTGGGGGGTGGGCATTCAAGCAATTTATTTTTATTTTTCCATCCATCCAAGGCAACTGCTTAATTGATTTACTATTGGACAACACCCTCCAACCCTGCAATCTGTCCCATCCTAATTAAAATAAGGTGACTGGACTTTTTTTTTTTTTGAAGACATTTCAGCTCTTACCCAATAGGCTTCTTCAGTTCTGAAACCAAAAGGTGGAGAGTCCCAGGTATTTAAACCCTAGTGAGAGGCGTCCCCTTTGGAAGTGGTTGTTAGCCCACTATTGATCAAGTGCATCATCACATGGGCCAAGGTGTGAAAAAAGGTGCATTGCCACCAGGGGTGAAACCACTGTGAGGCCTGCCCCACCCTATCATGTGACCTATTGAGTTCACCTGGCGTTGTAAGCGACCACCTCTGGTCAGTGATGTTCCTTCACACAGTGGACATAGGTGTCCTCTTTCACTCCTTTTTCAAGGCATCGGTCCTCCTGGTTCAAATGTGAACACTGGCATCCTCGAAAGATAATAAAATAATTTCATTTCATGGGTGCAAGTATTCATTGCTCATGCGTAATTTCAATAACACGTGTGCGCAGAACTCAGCAGCCATGTGCACAAAGAAGCAATCGCACATGCTTTGTGCTCACTGCTACACTTTCACTCTCTAGTGGGCAACTCTGCTCTCGGAGCTGAATCCTGCTCACTCAAATCAACTGACTTTTGAGTGTTTGGGCAGAGCCTAATGTGATTGGTCACTGTGATGGACAGTTCAGGTTAACTGCATTAAACTAAATGACTCCACGGCAGCAACATAAGAGCTGTTTTAAAACATATTCGTTTATAATTTGGAAAATAAAGTTTGCCGAATTAACCATCATCAGTTTTTATTTGCAACCTGAGGATTCAAAGACAAAAGAAAAGGAAGTGTGCATCGGAATCTAGCAATCATACCTTTGGCCAAAATAGAGACAAATAAACATGCCAACAAAATGTTGCTCAGTCTGCAGCAGACACTGGTAACGGCACATACCATGACTGGATGAATGCTTCAAACTGTGCCTTAGAATTCTTCAGTTTTTCAGTATTGAAGTGAGGCCAGTGATAAATCAGTACATCCATATTTAAAGTTAAACCGACCAACTTCACTTTGCAGTCAACAAATCCCCAAGGAAGCAAGTTACTGATTTTATAGTGATTTTTGATTTATTCATAAAAAGGCTATACTATAAAGACTGTGCAAAGACAAATATTTTACTTTGAACTCCATTAAAAGCTCTAATCCTATTTAGCAGAATTAGATTAATATAAAATATATATCAACTAATAAGTTACAATCTGATTTAGCTACAGTGAATTAGCGCCAGCTGTGATGTACTCTTTAATGACTCAACAATTATACAGAGTTTGAAGTATATTTTAATGCACAACATTTGTACTTTATTTTCACAGGACACACTCACACACACACTCGGATTATGTTTTTTCTCATGCTTGACTTTTGACTTAACTATAATTCCACACTCACTGCACTGCACAGCATACACTATGTTGCCTAACTGGTGTTTTGTTCTTGGGATGGACTAGTTCTTGTGTTAGAGTGTGACTGGGTCTGAAGCACAATGGGACAAACCTGCTACATAAGCAATGACAATGTTGTTCCATTTGTCATTCTCTTTCCCCCTAGTTGGTGTCTCACCTTCTTATTGGCTCTTGAGGCTATGACCTGGATGACTGACAATCTACACAGACATATTCACGTCCTCATTGGTTCTATAGCACTCTCGTCCTGTGATTGGGGATGAGAGTGTTAGGGAAACACTCCATCTTCTACTCCACCATCTTGAAATATAGCTGGAGACGGTTGCTCCTTTTTCTGCTCTCTAACTACAATGTGCAACAGGTGGTGAGCTGTTGCCACTACACCGAGCTCACTGAGGCTGCATAGCAGCAAATACCATTGCCAACTGCAGTCTATGACAGTGGAGCTGAAGTCTACCCATGTGATGAGGGACTTACTGGAGATGCAGCTAATTATTGTTTAATTATATAGTATATAGACACAGTTTATATATTTGTATCTATTTTTTTTAAAGTATGTCTTGAATGTCCACAAGCACACATGCATGCCCTGCTGCCTTGCTACTGCCATAAATACCATATAATTCTGTGAGAAACTGGTTTCTGTCATGTCGGACTTCATAATTTTGACTTCATAATTTTGTGACAGCTTTAAAGGTGATATAAATTCCAAGTGCATCACAATAATGTAAGTTATTGTAACTACTGAGCTGATAGACAAAAACAGCAACAACAGTGTGAAGCCCTTAGATGGCTGCTGCACTGGTTTTTGGTGTGTTGCTGAAACCACTAAGCATCAAACCCTGATGAGCAGTTTTTTTGGGGCTTCTCATGAATAGCAAGCCCAGAGTAGTGGTAATAGTTGTTCTCGCCCCCTTGAAAAATGCCCCTGAATGGTACTGTACTTTGCACGACTGTTTAGCATTTAGATTTCAACAGATATATTATTGGGTATAAAGGATGTCAAGGCAGCTTAATACTAAAGAAAGATAAAGACACACAAAGTGATGTTAACAAAATGTAGTCCATAAAGTCAAGGAAGTCTAATAGAAATCAAAAACCAAGGTGATAATTATAGTATAAAAATTGGAGGAGATGAAACCCCTGCAATATGCTGCAATATGTCTGTACCAAGTTTTTTTACATTAAACTTTGCAACCACACATTAAACCGCACACTTTACTGACAAACAGTTTAATGGACAGGTGAAGCTGATTTATTTCACCACATTTTATCTGTTATTTCATGACAAATAACTTTGGTTCCAAGTGCTGAACTTGCATTTGCTATCTTTTTACTTGAATTCTCAATAGCACTGGAACTTTCAAGATGAGGGCCAAAGAGATCTCAATGCGAGTGGAAGAGGCCATGATTAGCAGAAATAAATCTATAGCAAACACTGCAGGAGTGAACAAATCAACAAGATAGCATATTCTTAAAAAGAAGAAACAGACTGGCCAACTCGGAAACACCAAACGGGCTGGAAGACCACGAAAGAAAAGTGTTTGATTGTAGTTTTCTATTTGGTTAAGAAAAAATTCTTTATAACTTCTATACAAGTTTTCATGAATGGAAATCAAACAAGGTGAAAACACTCAAGAACAAGAAGGCCAGATTTGGACATTTTCTGACACAGCCTAAAAAGTGGAACGATGGGACGAAAAAAGTGTGAAGGAGGAACAGCTCATGACTGGCACCATTCCACATCATATGTCAAACATGGTGGAGGCAGCGTTATGTCGTGGGTATGTATGGCTGCCAATGTTGTTTATTGATGATGTAACCCCTGACAGGATTAACAGGATGAATTCTGAAGTGCACAAGGCTATACCCCTGCTCAGATTTAGCTAAATGCTGCAAAACTGACAGAACAGCTCCTCAGACTACAAATGAACAAAGAACCAAAGCTTTCTGCAAACGCAATCCAAGAGTTTCTCAAGGTAAAGAAACTGAAGATTTTTCAGTGGCCAAAAGTGTCAGCTGATGTCAACCTAACGCATGTTGTTCAGTTACCGGAGACAAAACTGAAGGCAGAAAGACCCACAAACAAGCAGGAACTGAAGGTGGCAGCAGAAAAAGGCGTGAAAGAACTGCTCAAGGGAGGGAGCGCAGCATTTGGTGATTCTAGATTTCAGACAGTGACTTGACTACAAAGTATTTTCATAAAGTTAATAGAAAACTATTTTATTTGATAAATTATATCAGTGTGTCCAGTTACTTCTGAGCCTCCAAAAATGGGTCACTGTGCATAAATTGTCTGCACACTTACTACAATACTTTTGTTGAACCGCTTGAATTAAAGCTGAAAGTCTTCACTTCAGAATTACAAAAATTATGCACTTAATTTAAAAGATATTCCAAACTTCAACAGAAGCATACTGTATGAACTGTTGTCTAAAGTCAGTGTTCATTAAAGGGGACAAATCATGCAAAATCCACTTTTTTGGCCCTTAAATAAATTTTTTTTGTGTACTTTGAGTGTCTACGAATGCAGACTTTTTCACTAGATAATCATATTGCTGCTGTCAAACTACAGAAAAGGCCAAACGGGGTGGAGTGGAGAGCTCTGTGACCTGGAGGGGGGCAGGGCGTGAAATGTCTCATTCACATTTAAAGAGACCGCACCAAAATGAGCTGTTCTAAGATGCACCTCAGACCAGGTGTAGATGAGGAGTCTGTGGAGCTACAATAACGGGGAATTCAGACCAAAGCATTGCAGTTCTACTTTACATAGACCACAAGTGTATGAGTTACATATGAAAAGGAAGGATTTAAAAACATGATATGTCCCCTTTAATGTTCCCATCCTTTTTTGTTGAGACAATTACTATAACACCCTTGTCAAGACTCACATGAAAAGGTAATGTTAATGTAATTGTACTATTTTGCTGTGTAAATATAAGTGTGTAAAAACTATTTATCAAGAAAGTATAAATGTTAATGAACACCAGCAAGTGGCAGCAAACCAACCAGATGAAGATGAAGAAACCTACGCCAACATCACTCCACAGGTTGGCTTCATTTTTAATGCATTGATTAAAGAACCTAAAATCTGAAATGTAGGGATTTTTTATTTTCACATGCACAGACACCCGACATGCCGTAATAATGCTTTGCTGCTGTTTATTCCTTCTCATAATGTTTCCCTCGATGACATATAACAAAAGATTGTTATTTAAAATTAATTTTCATGCTGAATTAAAAAAAAGAACCAAATTTTTAAGGCATAAATTTAGCCCATGTTAAAATTCCACTTTCAACACTCCTCCAAAGATTTAAGTCTTCATTTGGTCCAAATTGACCTCGTAATCATGGGCTTCTGCAGTGCATTAAATCTAAAGATAGGCTACATGGCATAAAAGCATTGCCATTTCCTTTGTTATTACTAATGTGGCCTTTAACTAGCTCAAACATGATGACATGCTATTAGACTTGAAATGCCATGTATTTTAGGATTTGACATTAACAAAAAAGACAGAAAAGAAATCACGTTACAGCATTACAGTCTTTTTTTTCTGCAGAAATCTGGGAACCAGATAGGAAAAAAGGGAAACCTGCTTTTTTGCATTAGACTGGTCTCAGTGTACATACATAACATATGCGGCAAGTAATGAAGCTTTTATAAAGTACACAAATCAAGCACATGCACAAGAAACAGTAAAGAGAACAATATCCCTGAAATATACATTTTTCATTCTGTTTGTATCAAGTATTTGGATTTTAAAAAGTTTTTTCTTCTTATATATCGCAAATGTTCCAATTATAGGTTTTCTATTGAATCATCTTGGGTCAAGGACTGTTGTTCAGATACAAACCAGACATTTGTGGATGCCATTTTGAGTAATGAAAAATTGCGCGAGGATTCTTTTCTTCATCTGTTTTTTTTTTATTTAATACTTAAACACTCCAGTATTTAAAATGTTTAAATATATAAGAAAAAAGAAAACCTGCCCTTCAGTCTAGCTGATTCAACACAAAATAATGTAATAATGTTTCTGTTTTCTGAAAATTATTTTTCTAATTTTTAAGATAAAATGCAATTCATTGTTAGTTCAGTTTTTTTTTCTGGGGGGGGGGTGAACAGTTATTCAGGACATTTTTCACACTTTTTTGACTTTTTCAGACCTGACAATGAAAATTAAACAAATACATACAACAAACAAGGTGACATAATATTTTACAGCATTTCAGCTGATGTTCACTCTTACTTTTTTGCAATGTCAGATTGTGTTAAAATGTAGACATCTCTGGGTTAAATCAGTCAACACCTACCAATGCACCTAAACATAATACATGCACTGCTCATCAAACACACACTTTCCCTTCACCTCCTCATTCCCTCTGGTGGGAAAGCAGTTTACCTCTTCAACCCTCATTACCATACCAATAGCAAGTAGGCAGCTAAAGCTAGTTTGTCAAAGGTATTTTAATTACCAATTAGAAACTTGGCTGCCTCTGCATGAGATGGTTCAATATTTTTTTTTTTCCACTAACCTTCTTGCTTTCTTGTACTACATACACACACATAGGTGTATAGCCAAGAGCACAAGGTTCCCTGGTGCCATAGCCTTGATAAACAATGTCCTATCCAGCTCCGTATGAATAATTAAGGGTTGAGCGTTGAGAAGAGGAGACACTTGTTTATTCAGAGAGAATAGCCTTGTCGATGGCTGTATAGCAGGGTTACAGAGATGCCAGAGGAGTTTATGCCCTGCTGTGACATTATCTAAATGGCACACTTACAAAAAAATTCAAAAAAAAAAACCCCACACAAATTCAGTGCATGGGCACTGCGACACACTAAATAACATTCATAAATGATAAACGAACTGGATAAATAGTGTGGTAAATATTAAATATTGATGTGGATTTGGCAGACAAGGCAGGTTATGTCCTTATTAATGGAGTTCCTTTGTGTGCGCACAACTTTTTAAAATCTATGGATTTTGTTGGTTCAAAGGTGACTCTGGTGAGCTGAAAAAGAGACCAACACATCTGATAAATAATTCCTTCCAGTAGCAAAAAGCTTTACTGTAAAACTGCTGTGATAAAACTTGAAGTTTAAGAACTGGGGATGTCAACCTGGCAATTTCCATAAGGCTTATGACTCTGAGTAATAATTTGCATGTTATCCATTAGACTTTTGCACAGTCCCTTTTAAATATATAATGCAGAATCTTTGTTCTTTTCTTCTTCATACCCTTTGACTTGATCTATCAGCTTATATTGACTGCATAACTTAATTCACCCTTTGGACTTTATAAGAAAAAGTGCAGATCTGCAAAATCGTCGGCATGTCCGGAGAGATGCGTGCAGTGATGTACATTCAGAGTAAATGAATCTCCTTAGAAACAATGTCAGTATGAGGTAATGGCTTTCATATGAAATTGATCCTTCAGGAATTAACTACAGTATTTACATTTCATGTGTTTGGGATCTGGGAAAAGTTTGTGTGAACAAACACAGGCAGCACATGCTATAATCTCATTAATATCTATATGCAAAGACTGCCACATAGCTTGTAGGAAGCACTTAGCAGAACAGTTCCAAAAACACAGCTTTGAGCCTGAGGGGTTACAGTTTTACTTCGACTGAAGTGAAAACGATCAAGGAGACCAGCGCAGCACTAGGCACAGCTTAACATAGGCTTATACAGTATAGCAGGGTGGATTTCATGTACTTCAGTTTCTTCTCTGGCGCTTCTCTCTAGGATGAACTCTTGGTTCAGCTCCTCTTGTTATTTTATTCAGTGTTTAATGTCAACAGCTGACAGGAAACAGAGGAATAAACATAGATGAGAGTACACGGTCCGAGTGCACCACACTGGCAAAGCAGAGCACCAAATCGCTCAGCCACAGAGGAACTAAGAGACATATTTGAAATTTCCTTTTTTTAAATTTTTGGCCACAGGGTCTTTTCTTGACAGTGTAGAGACAGGAAATGGGGGGGGGGCAAATCAGAGACAGGCCGGGACTCCAACCCCCACCGCCCGCAACGCAAGGTGGCATATGCATGCGTGTGCCACCGACCCAACCGGGCGCCCCGCACATTTGAAATTTCTGACGAGTAGCTGTTGAAACAATTAGTGAGAGTACAAGTGCCACGGCATGAAGCTTCACTTCATTACTGTATCAGACTTTAACAAAAACACCATGTTGATTAAAATGTCTATTTACAGATGTGAGAGGTATCATTAAGGGAGCCACATGCCAAGCAGTTATAACACTATCATTATGTGCCATGTTCTCTGAAGTTTTTATTACTAATATCACTACTTCAGCTATGGTGTTCAGATTCAGTTGTACCAATTCTCGGCTGTGTACTAAACTAACAATCCCTTCCCCATGAGAGAAAAGATAAGATTTTTGTACCCATACAGTGGTATGAAAAAGTTTGGGCACCCCTGATCATTTTCATGATTTTCCTTTATAAATCACTGGTTGTTCAGATCAGCAATTTCAGTTAAATATATCATACAGCAGATGAACACAGTGATATTTGACAAGTGAAATGAAGTTTATAGGATTTAGAGAAAGTGTTCAATAATTATTTAAACAAAATTAGGAAGGTGCGTATGTTTGGACACCCTTCTTGTTTTATTGATTTGCATACCTTTAGCACTAATTATTGGAACACACAATTTGTTTTCTAAGCTCATTGACCCTTGACCTACATACACAGGTGAATCCAATTATGAGGAATTAGTGAGGAAATGGAAGACCACAGGCACAGTTCTAGTTAAGGCCTTAAGTGGCAGGCCAAGAAAAAACAAAGGGTGAAAGATGGTGAGAACAGCCATAGTCAACCCACAGAGCAGCTCCAAAGACCTACAACATCATCTGGCTGCAGATGGTGTCACTGTGCATTGTTCAACTATTCAGCGCACTTTGCACAAGGAGAGTAATGCAGAAGAAGCCTTTTCTGCACACACGCCACAAACAGAGTCATTTAAGGTATGCTAAAGCACATTTGGACAAGCCAGCTTTATTTTGGAATAAAACTGAGTTATTTGCACATAACAAGGGAGCAGTATGTATGGCGGAGAAAGAACACAGCGTTCAAAGACAACCACTACCCACAGTAAAATTGGTGGTGGTTCCATCATGCTGTGGGGCTGTGTGGCCAGTGCAGGTACTGGGAATCTTGTTAAAGTTGAGGGTTGCATGGATTCCAGTCAGTATCAGCAGATTCTTGAAAACAATGTTCAAGAATCAGCAACAAAGTTGAAGTTGCGCCGGGGCTGGGTACTTCAACAAGACAACGACCCTAAACACTGCTCAGAATCTACTAAGGCATTTATGCAGAGGAACAAGTCCTCAGACCTGAATATTATTGAAAATCTGTGGTGTGATTTAAAGCGGGCTCTCCGTGCTCGGAAACCATCTTACCTGACTGAACTGGGGATGTTTTGGAAAGAAGAATGATCCAAAATACCTTCAACCAGAATCCAGACTCTCATTGGAAGCTATAGAAAGCGTTTAGAGGCTGTTATTTCTGCAAAAGGAGGATCTACTAAATATTGATGTCATTTTTCTTTTGGGGTGCCCAAACCTATGCACCTACCTAATTGTGTTTAAATAATTATTGAACACTTTCTGTAAATCCTATGAACTTCTTTTCACTTCTCAAATACCGCTGTGTTTGTCTGTTATATGATATATTTAACTGAAATTGCTGATCTGAACAACCAATGATTTATGAAGGAAAATCATGAAAATTATCAGGGGTGCCCAAACCTTTGCATACCGCAGTATATTGTTCGATGCTTAATCTTATCTACAAAAAACTGCTAGTGCTGTAAGGGTTTTTCCAGCCACTTAATTGAGTTCAAGACTTAAAGTTGCAGGCCATCTAAAAAAGAAATTAAATAAATTAATCTGAAAGCCACCTTCCTGAGGTTCTTCCTTCTAAAATGACATGATCAAGACAACCTGCGGAAGTTGAAACTGAATGGGGAATGGGGAAGAAAAGTTAAGTGGCTGGTTGAATGTGGTATGATTGTTAGTGCTAGAGGTCATAAGACATCACTGCTTTCTGCTGATACGAAGGCAATAGTAACTCAAATAAAAACACTTGTTACAACCAAGACATGCAGAAGAGCATCAATGAACGTACAACCTCGGTGAACATTGAAGCAGAAAAGCTACAAAAAGCAGAAGACCACACCATGTGGCACTCCTGTCAGCTGAGAACACAAAATTGAGGCTACAAATTCAAACACGCTCATAGAGGATTAAAGAAAAAAATGCGATCTGGTCTGATCAGTCTTGATTTCTGCTGCAGTACTCAGATGGTTGGGTCAAAATTCGGTATAAACAAAGAATGGTTCCATCTTGCCTTGTATCACCAGTTCAGGCTGCTGCTGGTGTATTGGTATGATATTTTCTTGGGACACTTTGGGCTGTTACACCCATCTGCAATCCCAATGCTCTGTAGTGGCAGTGAGAGAGTTTCATGTGCTGCCTCTGCTAATTGCTGATTACCTGCACCTGATGAGGTGTGGATAAAGGCAGGTATGAGGTCAGCTTTGTGGGGCTCACCATGTTTTGCTCTTCTCCTGGCTTGGGTGCACTGGTTTTAGCAGTGCTTACCACAGGATACAAAATAAAACCCATTTGTTCTTGAAGCTCAGGCGTCAGTCTCCACTTTATGTCGTAACAGGGCTCCATAGAACCAAATGAACATTGTTTAAACACCCCAGCCTACCTGAGTATTGCTGCTGACCATGTCTATTTATGCAAAGGTGGTAAAAGTACAGACATTCTTCACTTAAGTATAGAAGTATAGATACTTGGGTATAAAATATACTCAAAGTATAAAAGTAAAAAGCTGATCTTCTACAAGCTACTTTTGTGCAAAGCTAACTAAACCTCCACTTGCCATATTAATAATAAAATAATAAAAGGGAATACATTTTTTTTTATTTCAGCTTACATTTTGATTCTAATAAACTCACACAGCTTGAAGAGTTTTTCTGTAGAACACAAATGGAGGAAAAGAGGGAATTAAAAAAAAAAAAGCTAGCTCTATTTGCTGGGTGACTGCCTGCACACCTAAACAGGAAAACTAATATAGTGGAGGAAACCCAAGATTGGCTATGGAAGAATGTATAATCACTTCTGTTGTGAGCTCCAGTTGATTTTGTGTACATACTGTGATCAGCTGACCTGTGCTGCTGGTGCTCTGGGAATAACTGCTCCAAAGTGACAAAAGCTGAGGATACATGAGCTATCATGGCTGATTTACAACCTCTAGAAAGCATAAAGATGGAATTGAGTAAGTGAATCTACTCAGGCATCAGCAGCTTAAATTTAAATAGATTAACGTTAGCCAAAAATGACCATGAACACCACAGTCACTCTGCACCAGTCCAACAAACTTCACCACAGTTAGCTTTAAATTTCCAGTCAATAAAATGTAACTGAGTACTCCTTAACTTTATGAAGTAATCTTTCTTCTTCCTCTCCTGTCCTGTCTTTTTAAAAAATATTTCCCCATCTCAGGAGTTTTTTCTGCGAAATACAACAGCTGTATCTTTAGCTAGCAAACTGCACAGAAAATGTTTGTGTATTTGATGATGTTAGAAACAATGTATTTGAAATTGTTGTAAAAAAAAAATGTTGCTCCTTTATGCTTGTTCCTCTTCTGTAGCCCGAGTTGTGACCTCAGTCTGTGGATATCTGCACCAAAAATGCTGTCCGGTTCATTCTAGCCAATTTGAAGCCCTGAGTATAGTTTTAACTGATGAACAGAATACATGGTTTTTTGCCTTTTTCATCTCATGTCCAATAAGTATCAGTGATGGATAAACCAATAGGATTCTCTTTGTTATTGTTACCTCCATTTAGGTTCAAATTGGTTTAAAGTCTGGGAGGCACGCAGTCACATGGAATAACAGCTCATTTCATGTGCACTGAACCTAAAGTAATGCGGACTAGAAAGTAAAGATACACTATATTGCCAAAAACTATTCACTTGTCTGCCTTCACATGCATAGGAACTTGAGCTGGCACCCCATTCCTAACCCGCAGGATCTAATATGTCGGCCCACCCTGTGCAGCTATAACATTTTCAACTCTTCTGGGAATGCTTTCCACAAGGTTTAGGAGTGTGTTTGTGCCAATCAAGTTCTTCCATACGAAACTTGCTCATCCATTGCAAAACAGAATTCAGTTGTACTTAATTCTATAGGAAAATTAATCACTAGTTTCCCATTTAACTTAATGGAACATAATGCCATTTTATAACTCTTAATAATATATAATAAACTTAAATAGCACCTTTTATACTCGTTAATTCCCAGAAGGGCAATGAAGTAGGGTAGGCTTACCTTGTGTTGACAAGTTCCTACCACATGAATGTGCAGTATGCCTTGGTTTCACAGAGTCTTGAGCTATGACCAAAAAACTCAAGATTTCAAAAACTTTGCAAACCAGTGTCACGGTAGTTAGATCCATCTTTCATATACCACCTATGTACCAGTAATCTAGGCCCTCTATTAATCTTATAATAATAATATTAGTAGCTGTTGTTGTTGTTGTTATTGTACACCTTAAATTATTTTAAATGACTATAGCAATGTGGGCCATAGAGCTCACAATTAATTAATTTTCTCCAATTATGTCTCAGCTCTAATGTGTGTTGATAAACAGAATTTTTTTTTCTCCACTTGTGACACACTTCCTTTTTGCTCACTAATACTACAGCAAAGTAGAAGAGAGTACTGAGACATTAGATGGTCTGACAGATAAAATGAACAACACAATGGCTTTAAAATTCACTAGAGAAATTCTGCTGATGCCATGTGCCTTACTGTGGCAGATATGGGACTATCAGGATTACACTGCCTTGGCCCTCTGACCTCAGACACACATCACACGAGGCAACATAAAAACAGGCAGGGTTACCTAATGTACACGTGCATAGCCACATCAATCTCTATCTTCTCATCCATCTTACTACTGTGTAATCGGCCTTATTTGACCTGAGATGAGAAGGTCAATGGGGGGACAGATGTTTCA